>AMCV02000016.1:1417114-1439333 GCA_000350065.2 Colletotrichum orbiculare MAFF 240422 | reverse complement strand
AACCTTCTTATTTTAATAGAACTTATTATAAGTATTATTAAATATAATATTAAAGCAATCTATATCTATAAAATAGAATAGGAAAGAAGTATTATATAGTACTATATAAAATATAATAATACTTAAAAGTATAGGAATATTAATTATTCTAAATACAGTAATTAGAGTTATTCTACTAAAATATATAATTAGTAATTCGTTCTATAAAAGTATAAGAGTTATAAAAAAGTTAATAGTCTACTTAAATATAGTAAACTAGGAATACCTAGTAGTTAAGAAGCTAGTAGTATTAAAAGTAGATAAAATACCTTAAAGAATAATATTAAAATAATAGCCTTTAAGTATAAATATAGATATAAGAGTTATAATATTATTCTTCTTAATAATTTTACCACTTAGAATACTACTTTAAATAAGAATATAAAGTATTATTTAGTCTTAGAGGATTTTTATAATTTTACTTCTATTAAAAATAATTGGATCCGTATTAAGAAGTAATATTAAAAACTATTTAGGAGGAATAATAGTCTTATCTTTAAGGTTATATTATACTTAATATTATATAATTATATTATTAGGCTTATAATCTTAAAAGGAGTCTTTAGAATTATTATTTAAACTATTAATATTTTTATAATCTATAAAAAAAGAGTTAATATATTATTATATAATATATCTTAGGATTAATATTTAACTTATACTAATTCAATAAAATGTATTTCTCCTTAGAAATATACCTTATAGACTAATAACTTATTTTACTATATATATAATACTTCTTATTTAAATAACTATATATAGCTAGATAGAAAAGATAAATACTATTAACAATAAGTAATTATAAGCTTTATAGAAATATATATATAAACTATAAAATATTATATAATATAATACTTTAGAATTATTCTTAACAGGAGGTATATATATAGTTAATTTAAAATTAATTATTAATTTACTTCTAATTATTATCCTCGTTATTCTAAATATATCATAATGTTTAGATTAATATAATATTATTTATAGCTAATTTCAATTAGTTATAGAAACTCTAAAATATTATTATAAAACTAAGGAAAACTGATTAGTATTTAAATATATTATAATATATATTTATAAGTTAGAAGTAGAATACTATATCTATATAGAAGTTTAATAAGAAGGCTTTTTAGATATATATAAGCTTAAGTATAAAGGCTTTAAAAGCTTCCTTTTTATTCTTCTTAGGGTTCTTAGTTATAATATTTCAAAAAGTAGTATTTTACTAATTAGAGAAATATAGCTACTGAAATTTATTATTTTTAAAATAGTTTTTAATAAAGTAAGTTATATATTTAAACTATAAGTTAAAGCTAGAGTTACTTAAGTATTTAAAGTAATACTTAAAAGTTTAATCTTTTAATATAATTAAAAATATACTAGCTTATATATAATATAGAATATTAAACTTAAAGTAATAATTATAAAAATATAGATCTTAGTCTTAAATATATTATATAGATGTCTACTATACTTTATACTTTTATTATATAGTTTTATAAGGTTTATAATATATTTAATTAAAGTATTTTTAAAAGTGGTAGTAGAAGTAATATATAAGAAGTATTTAAATTACTTTAATAACTATAAATTATTATACCTATAGTTTACTTCATATATATAGAGAGGTTTTATACTAAACAAGCTATATATTAATAAAGCTAATAAGGGGAAGAAGAAGTATAATATTAATACTAGAAATAAAAGGGCTAACTAGCTATACTATTACTATCCCTCTTCTACATTTTATAGGGAAACTAAAATAAATTTAATCTATTAAACCTTAGGTTTAACTTTAAAGAGAAATATTATAATCTCTTATTTTTCTTCTATAAAATCTTCAAATTACTCTAAAACCTTCTTAAAGCTTTATTTAAAAGTATTATAATATTTACTAACCTTAGTAATCTCTTTAAATATCTAAGGGGTAAATAAATCTTATTAAGTAATTTAATATAAAATACTAAAGATCTTTTTACTATTCATATCAATTTTAATACTATAAAACAAGAGATAATTTTAAATATACTAAGTAATTTAAATAATTATAAATTACTAAATTATAAGAAGTTTATCTTTAAGATTATATTTAAATATCTAAAAAAACCTATAGCTATATAGTTTTAAATAGTTATAAAGTGTTATTTAATATATTAAATAAGTTGAAATTATAAAAATATCCTCATTTATAATACTCTTATAATTAATATTCCTAATCTATCTAAATAGTATAAAATCTAAATATTAATAAATCTCTATAAATATAGGAATACTACTTATTATTATTATAATAATTAAAAGCATATTTAGAATAAATACTTCCCTAAGGATTAGTAATTTAGAAGTTATTGTAAAAATAAGAAGAATATTAAAAAGGTTTTTAAGAAGCTATATAAGTCTCTTAAGGAGTTAAAACTAGAGATACTATAAATTTCTACTACTATAAAAACCTAGTAAGGCTTAATAAGGTTTATTATATTTATTAATATATTCTAATAAGTAATAATTAAAAGTATATAATTAAACTCCTTAAAAATACTATAAGGAATATTTTAGTTTAATCAGAATAAGGACTTTAATATAATAATACTACTTAAGTCTTATAAAAGCCTCCTTAAAATATTAATATATAATTTAGAGTCTTCTAGTTAGGATCTTAAGGTAGGGAGAGTCTAAAGTATTTAAATAGTTATTCTTATAATCTTTTACTTTATATAAGCTTTAGGTATAATTTTTCATAGTCATTTATTCTATTATAATAAGCCTTACTAATTTATAATATAGTAATAATAGAAGGATTAACTACTAATTATATTAGTTTATCTAGAAAGTAATATATACTATATATAATCCTACTAAAAATATAAAGTAGTATTCTAGTTATTCATTATTATTATTCCTATATTATATAGTATAAAACGCTATATAAGGCTTTAGATTTATAATATAGTAATTACTTACTAATTACTATATAATTAGCTATAGTTAGCATTAGATACCTAGTACCTATTACTAGTAGGGCGTAGAAAGTATACTACTATATATATAGTAATATATATAGTTACTATATACCTTGCAGCATAGCGTAACTAATAGAAATATTTATATTATTAATGACTATTCAAAATATAATAGATATTAGCTTACTTAGTAGCTATATAAAGCTTATAGTATTAATAAGGCAAAATATAAGATCTATTGAATAGAACGTGAGAATACTTTATATACTACTTTTAAGGAGTATATTATTTTTAACTTGAACTCTTATTATTGAAACTATAGTAATTATACTTTAGTTTTAATATCTATAAATAAAACTATAAATCACTTTTAAGATTTTTATCTTATTAATTATATTGAAGTTATTATTATAAGAATATATAAGAGTTTTATTATACTTTTCAAATGTTAGTATAATATTAATATTAAGGTTTATAAGTATAATAATAAGCTTTCTAGATATAAGAGTTTGAAATATAATCTAACTTCTTGAAATATATACTTTAAAGTATTAACTCTATATACTTAGAGTTAAAATAGACGTATTAAATATATTAGAATTATTATTAAAATATATAAAAGAGTTATAAGATATAAGAATAAATTACTTTATAAATTCCAGTTTAAGATTCTATAAGCAGTAGTATTTCTTTATAACTAAATATTAATATACTTCTTAAGCTAGTAAATACTATATTAGAAATTTTATAAAACTACCTAAAGAAATAATACTATAAAGCTAGACTTAGCCTACTTCTATACTTATAACTATAAATACTTTATTTTGATTATAAACATAAGACTTTAGTATAATTATTTAATATATCTTAAGACTTATATTTCTATTAACCTTTTAGTTAGCTATAGTTTAACTAACTAATATTAAATATGGAACTTATTCTAAAATAAAATTATAATAACTTATAATATCTCTTTTAATAAAACCCTCTTTTTAATAGGAATTTAACTTCTCTATAAAACGACTTTAAATAGTTTAATTCTAATAAAGTCTCTTACTAGTTATAAGAGTAAATAATTATAGTAAAGTTACTTGAAGTTAGCTTAATTACTTATTTAAACCCTAATAAAAAACCTAGTAGAGTAGTCTATATTAAAATAAGAAGTAATTATAATAATTTGAAATTCTATATCTTTATAATAAGTACTTCAGAACTCTATAAAATATTATTTATTGCTATAAATTCTCTATTAATAATCCCTCTAGAATTACCTATTATATTCTTCTATAATATTATTCATATAGATAATACTATAGAAAGGCGAAGAGTTATAATACTTCTAGAGAGAGTTAAATATGGAAAATAGATAAAATACTATATTAGAATAACTAGGAGATTTATATTTAAAGCTGCTTTTTTAACTAATACTTTCTAATTGTTTCAAAATACTTTTAAATACTTCTACTTATAGCTATAGAGTAATATAAATAATTCACTAAAAAGAGTCCTAAAAACTCAACTTTCTTAAAGACTTTAAGATATAAATATTATGACTTCTAATAATAAACCTCAACTATAAGGTAAATTATATATTAGAGAATACTTAAGATATAAGAGAGTAATAACTCTTATTTTAAAAGTTTTATAATTATTATATAGTAGTTGTATTAAAAGTCTTTAATCTATTTAAAGTTATATACTTCTCGGGAACCCCTTAAAGGAAGCTATACTTAGTAGTTAGCTCTTACCTTATAAACCCTATAGATACTACTAGTACTAAGGAACTATTTAAATAGAGGAAACCTTAAGTAATAAATATAGTTAGTTAATTTAATTACTAATAAATAGGAAAGGTATAAACCTATCTATTATAATTACTTCTTTAAAAGATTATAGTTATATAATACTAATACTAGCTAGCTAATAATACCTACTACTAGCTATTAATAATTACTTACTATTAATAGCGACTAGTAAGAGCTAATAGCTAGTAGTAGTTACTATATATAATTTATGTAACTAGTAGGAACGCTAGTTATAGTTACCTACTATAGGATTCAAACCTACTACTCTTACTATAAAATAGGAAAAGCTAGCCAGGTATCAAACTATTACATCAAGTAGATAAAAGTTTTATAATAGAAACTATTATTATTATTTATATTGTATTGAATAGTATCTATTTATCTATATATTAAGATTATAATAATAATTAAAGAGGTTTATCTTAAGGGTTATATTAAATTTTACTTTTAGAGTAAAATTAAGATGGTTCTTATGAAAGGTTTAAAAGCTTTAAAGTATTATTAAATTTATACTTATAAACTTAGTAAATATAGACGCTTTTTAAAAATTAAAAATTAACTAATTATCTATAGGAATTAATAATAATAAGATAACTATAAGACTTATATAGTTATTCCAATAAATATATTATTTTAAATCTTTATAGTAATTATTAACTATTTTAATCTTAAGCTATTTTAATATAATATAATTAATACTTTTCTATATATAATACTTAATAAAGTTATTTCTATAAAAATACTACTAAGTTATTAAATACTAGGTGAAATCTATTATTTTCATAAAATATTATATAATTTCTCAAAGTTCTTTCTCTTATAATAATATTATTTAGAAGTAAGTCTTAAGCATTTTATTTTTAAGCTTATTTTAAGAAGCTAATATTACTAATATAAGAAATATATTATCTTCTTCTTCTATATGAATAACTATATACTCTCTTTCCTCTCAAAAGATACTTCTAAAATACTTATATTATTAATAAACCTTTAATAAAAGTATTACTTTAAGATAGATAAAAACTAATTGGAAGTCTTTAATATTAAAATTAGTTAAAGTTAAATAATATAACAACTATAATTCCTATAAGTAATATATATTAAAAGGCTCCTTAAATACCTTACAAACTATATATAATATATTAAATACTTCAAAACCCTTCTAAATATTATAGAACTCCTATTATAATATAACTAAGCTTTTAATATAGAAATTAAATATAACTAATAAGACGTTAACTTTATTAATTATATTATAATTATATTGAGACTAAATGTCGTCTATTTAATAAGTTAATTATTATACTTCAATTAAGATTCTTTAGATAACTATTATATAGAAGTTAAATAAATAATATAATACTTCGGTAAGATAAAGAATTTCTACTTGAAGTTTAACTATAAGGCTGGCAATCTATTTAATGGCTTTATAATTACTATAAATACTAATTTCATAAATAATAGTAATAATTAAAAGAACTCTTAAATATATATTATATTTGTTTAGAAGTCTAATAATCTAATAAGTTAATAAGTAAGATATTATTACTATTTTAATAATTGAAGTAAACCTTTTAATATTATCCTAAACTACTTAAGAGGCTATTCTTACTAGCTGCCTTATTATTATATTTTGAATAGACTTTATAATAAATATATTTAATAAAGATAAGATATATAACCCTCACCTTACTATTTATATTTAATATAATAATTAATAAATAATATGCCTTATAACTATTAGAATAATATAATTATATATGAAGCTATAATATATAGATATTTATAATTACTAATTATAATAAGAAGCCTAATAAGAGTATTTCGGAAGTAAATATGTATTTATAGGAGACTTTGTTGCTAATAGTTTTATAAAGTCTCTTTAGAATTACTAATTTAGTATTTTTATTATTTTAATGAATGTTATAGACTAATCAAATTATTTAAAATTATAATAAGAAGAAGAACTTTAAGAAAAGCCTCTAATATTAAAAGTTTCTAATAAAGTTTTGTGAGAATAAGTATAGTATAAAGTCTACTAGTCGGTTATATAGGGATTATATAAGGCCTAACTACTCTATTTATACGTATTTAAGTGCTTTATTCTAGTTTGAATAGATTATATTTTTTAATAACCTATATTTAGACTATATACTATATTATTTATTTATTATAGTTATAAGCCTAGGAATATTTAATTACCTTCTAAATTACTCTTGAGTAATAAATATAAAGGAAATCTTTTTCAATCTATTATATTAGTTTTTTAACAAACTACTTAAAAATAGTATACTTAACTACTAGTAGTTTTAATGTAATAGTAAAGCTATCTAATAGTTCTAATTTTAATTATTAGTATATTATACTATAATTCTATGTAACTAGCTGAGATATTTAGAGGAATATTAATCTAGATATTAAACTAGTTCTTAATATATTAAAACTAATTAACTTATTTAACTTTATAAAATAATTTATCTAAGAAAATACTATTTGATAAATACCTAAAGATATTAAACCTTTTATTTTTTAATTAAAAGTATTTTCAATTACTATATAGTAAATTTTAGGTTTTAAGTAGTTTGAGAATCTAACTATAAAGAAATAAAGAAATATTATAATATAGTTTAGATATAAGTTGATATTATAATTAATAATAGCTTTTTGATATTTATTTAAATAGAACTATTTAATAATAATAATATCTCTTTTTAAGTTCTCCTAAGAATTCTAAAATAGTAGTATATTTAGAATAATTTAGTTATATAGTAATAAGTTAGAGTAGAATATAAGAAAATCTTTAAAAAGGCTAATTTAAATATCTTAAGTCTAATATAATATAATAAGTAGTATACTATTTATTTTTAAGTAGTTATGTATAAGATTCTTAAAATCTAGGGAATTCTTATTATTAAAAAGCAATTTTAAGCGCTTAATTAATATATTTCGCCTAGTTAGGTTATAATTTAGTATTAGAATATTATTAAGAGAGAAACTCTAAACTTAGATATTAATAGTCTAGCTAAATATAGAGAGATCTTTTCTATTTTATTTTATATTAATAAAGTTTTAATAAAAGGTTGTAGTAAAATACTATTTATATTAATTATTCTTATAGGAAAGTTAGATAAAATGTCTTAATTAAGATTAAAATACCTATATAATTTCAAGAGCTACTTATACTTTCTAGAAGACTATAAATATATTAAATATACTATTATAAGTTTATATATTAAATTCCTATATATTTAGATAATAGTTACTACTTGAAATAGTATTATAGATAGAATAGATAACTTAAAGTTTTATATTCTCTACTAGAAACTAGTAATAAAAGGATAGTTAAATTCTAAGGGATATATTAATAAAACTAAAGAGGTGTTTTTAGATATTTCAAAAGTTAAAATAACTCTTTGAAATAATAAGTCGAATAGTAGTAATTACTACCTTTCTAATTTAATATATATTAGTATTAACCCTTTTTTTCTTAAGAAGTTAACTAAAATCCCCCCTAGGATTTTCTTAATTATTTGAAGATTTTACTTATTTTTAGTAAGTATAATATTTAATAGCTATAGAATAGTCTATATTATAAATTTAATAGATGTTTCTAAGAAGGAATCTTTTAAGTTAAGTAATAGGATAGATATAGTTTAATATAGTTTAGTTAACTTCCTTATAGTTAGATAAAGTAAATAGGTAATTAGGAATATTTATAATAATTTAAATAGGAAGAATATACTGGACTTAATATTAAATAATATAATTTATATTAAAAACTTTTATACTAATATTATTTCAGAAGTTTTACTTCTTAATAAGACTAAAATCTAATATATAAGTCTTAATTATACTTTTAGATTTAGTCTAATTAACTAATTTATTATTATAAAATAATTATTTAGAAAGTATAACTTTATATTCTTTAAATATAAACTAGTTTTAAATTATCTTATAATCTATTTAAATAGTTTAAATATTATTATAAAATCTCTTAATATATTATTCTCTCAACTTCACTTAAAAAATATTCTCCTAGAGGTATAATTAAAAAATACCTATATATAGTACTTTTAAGTAAGATATTTTAGATAGAATATTCTTAAGTATTTAATTCTTAATATTTAAGAAGTAAAAATAATAAAGTTAAGATAGTTAGATTATTCTTATTATATAGAAACCTATTCTTAATAAGTTATTTCTAGATAAACTTTAGAGTTATACTTAATTTACCTATTTTACTATATTATTTAGGATCTATTCGACTTTCCTAGGGCTTTTATAGGTAACTTCTAGGTACTTATTATTAAAGATGAATTTTTAGGCTTTCTCTTTATATTTATATTACTTAATAAAATTTATAATTTAGTCTTTTAAATACTAAAAATATTTAAAAGTTAAGTAAAGTGATAGAAAGGTTTTTAATATATAAAATTTAATAAGATATTAAAAAAGCTATAATAGTAATTAATAGAGAAACTAGTTACTAAATATAAATAATAGAGTAAGAAATTAATCTTAAGCTATTTCTTTCTTATATTAAAAAGCTAGTTAGAATAAATAAGTATATTAGAAAAAAACTAATTACTTAAGGAATAAAAATATGAGAAGTTATACAACTACTATTTAAATTCTAAATAGAGTTAATTTAAATAGTAGTTATATTATATAATATATTTCTAAATATTTAAAATAACTAGAGATTATTATATAGAATTGAAGAAGTTTAGTTTAAATAATATTTTTATTAGTAGGTATTAAAGTATACTTTAAGCTTTTATTAAAACTTATAACTTTATTAGGAATAGATTTATATTTATAGATATTAAGTATATTTACTTAAGAAATATTATAAATAAAGTATTATAAAAAGGTTATTTAAAGTTAAACCTAGAAGATATATTAGATACCTAGTAGGCTATATTCTAAATATTTATAATTTCTATAAGATTTAAATTCCTATTTTTTAAAAGATTATTATTATTTCAAATATTAAATTTAATAAGATAAGATTTTACTTAAAATAAAATTTATATAAAGTATTTATAAAAGAAGTTATAAAACTACTAGTTAAGCTAATTATTAAAAAGAATAAAGATTTTATTTTTAAAATATTTAGAGATTTTAGAGTAGTAAGAATATTTAATAAAAGGGTTTTTCTTCTATTAGTAGTCTTATTAATATTAGAGGTAGCTTAAGATATTAGGCTAACTTTAGAGTTAGTTTTAAAAACTAATAAGAAGGGTTTAATTATACTTAAACTAATATTTAAACTATTAGGACTAATTTAAAATTCTAATTAAATTTAACTAGAAGAAGTAATTCCTAATAGTAGTTAGAGTTTAAGAAGTATATTAATAATTAGAGAATTAGATAATATATTTAAAATTAGGAGTTTAGCTAATTAAGAAAAGATATTTATTTTAAATAAGTATAGAGGTAAATATTTTAGGATTCTTATCTAGCTAATTTAGAGAAAATTAAAATATAGCTTTAAATTTTAACTACTTAGAATAATAAGTTTAACTATTTAGGAAATAAACTAATAATAAAGGAGTAGATAATAATAGTAACTTTAGCTAGAAATTAATATTAATAATTATATAATATTTTTAAAAGAATATAATAGTAGTATTTTATATTTAATAAAGTATAAATAAGATAGTTTTACTAGTATTTATTTACCTAATTAATAATAAAAACTTAATAAAAATAGTTTTAACTTTTTAATAATATTTTTTATTATTTAAAATATAGTATTAAAGAAGAAAGATCTTTGTACTAAGATTTAATTATATATTAATTAACTAATTATATTACTAAAAACTTAGAAAGATATTACTAATATATTAGAGTTATTATAAAAGTTTTTTATTAAAGTAGTAAGAACTAAAATTATAAAGCTAAAAGAGAAAGATATCTAATAAGAAATAGATTATTAGGATATTAAAATTAAGGTTTTTCTTTTTAAGTAGGTTTTTATTTATAAAATAGATATAAATAGTTATTTAGAGTAGTATAAGGTAAGGATTTATATATATAGAGATATATAACTAGTTGATTTATTATAAACTATATATATAGTAATACTAGTTATTTGAATATTTAAAGTAATTATAGTAATTATAATACACTTTAACTTTAAAGTTTTATAGTTTAATATTATTAATATATTTCTAAATATTATAAGGGATTCTAATAGATTTCTAATAATAGTCAAATTACTAGAAGGATTTAAAGTTATAGGGAAATATATAGAGCTTAAATAAGTTCTTTATAAGCTTTAAGATATACTTTTTTTAGTATAAAACTTTTTATACTACTTTTAAATTATTAGGCTTCTTATTATATCTAGAGGAGTTTTGTCTATTTAAGAATAAGAGTTTAAGTATTTATATTTTTTTTATATGGATAATATTCTGCTTTTATATTATAAAATGGTTAAAAAGGATATTTTTAAGTTTATTATAAATATAAAATATACTTATAAATTTCAAGAGTAAGGTTTTATTTAGTACTTTTTAGGAGTTTGAATAGTAAGAAATTAATAGTATTAGAGGATTTACTTAGTTTATAATATATATATTACTAAAATTATAGAATGTTTTAATTTTAAATATAGATTAATACTTATAATATTACTTCTAGTAGTATTATTTATTATAAATAGTAATTAAGTTATATTTCAAGAGATTTATATATATTAGATAAAAGTAGGTTTAATTTTTTATATATTAATTATAGTATGACTAGACGTCTTATTTATATACCTTTTACTTTTAAGATATTTTATAAATCTTTTTTAAGTATATTAAGATGCTGTTAATTATATAATTTAGTATTTATATAGGATAAGATTTTTAGTATTATAATTTAGAAGTTTAGGGGGTATTAATAAGATATTTTAGATATTCCTAATTACTAGAAATACTTCTTTTATAGATTATAAAGAAACTTAAAGATTAAATTATAGTTATATTGTCTTTTTATTTAGAAGATTAATTTAATAGAAGGCTGCTTGACAAAATATTATTATAATGTTAATAATTAAGGTAGAACTTCTTAGCCTTAAATATATTTTAAAAGAAGCTTCAATACTAAAGAAGCTATTTTAAGATATTAAGTTTAACTTTAGAGATATTTAGAGAATCTATTATAATAACTACTAAATAATTAGGCTAGTTATTTTAAATAGTAAGTATCTATTTAATAAATTTCAATATATAGATATTTAATAAATATAGTTATACTAAGAATATTTAAAAAAGAGTTTTAAAGTAGTCTATATACTTATAGATATAATATTAATAGATAGACTTATAAAAAACCTAATTTAAGTGAAGTTTAAATAATTTAGAATACTTCTTAATTTTATAAATCTATAAGTAATACTTTTAGGACTAGTTAAAATAGAAGAATAAGTTTTTTAGAATTATTCCTAACTACTCAAATAATATATATAAATAATTTAAATTCCTAAAATCTAACTATTTAATAAAGTAATTTAATAGTATTTATATAAAAAGTTAGAAAATAGTATAATTCCTTAAACTATTTATAAAGAATAAAGCTTTCTATCTAAACTTATATCTAATTTGAAATAAACTACTTAAATTTAGAATTCTAAATAGATAGGTAAGATATAGTAATTAGTATATAAAAATCAACTTAAGGAACTATAAAAAATTAATTATATTTTCTAAAAGAAGGAATTAAAATAAGTACCTATTTAAGAAATAGGGGAAACTTACTAAAACTAGTTATTAGAATATTAAAATTAAGACTCTAATTTCTAAAGTTACTAGAAACTATTTAAAGTCTAAAACTCTAGTTTTTAAATCTTCTAGTAATTAGTTAAGATATAAACTTTTAATTAATAAGAAACTTAGTTAAAATAATAAAAATACTAGAGATAAGACTAATAATAAAAAGTTAAATAAGTAGTAATACTTAAGATAACTAAATAATAATAAGTTATATAATAACTAGAGTTCTAATAGTAGACTAAGAAATACTTCTATTCTTAAAGAAAGCTAATTTAAAGATTTTCTACTAATTAGACTAAAACTTAAGTTAAAATAACTTTTTCACCTCGCTAATTTTCTTATTTTTTAATTATAAAAAATTACATTTAGAATTAAAATATAAGTTGAATTATATATTTTATTATTAATAGAAATCTGAATAGTAGTAAGAAACTTCTTAAAACTTTTATAAGTTTTATTAGAAATAGGAATATAAGAACTTTTTCAGTTAGTCTTATATTAATAATAATAGTTAGAAGGTAAGTCTTAGCTATTAATTCTAATAATATAAAGATAATTTCTATAAGAAAGTATAAAACTTAAGTAATAAATAGTATAGAGAATAATTTAAATAAACTAAATATTATTAATAATTTTTATCTTAAAGAGTTAAATATTATATTTTTTATAGTCTTATCCAAATTACCTTTTTTAGAAGGAATAGACTTTATTAGAATATACCTAGTAATAATAGACTTCTTATTTAAATTAGCTAATTAATACTTAATATTCTTAAGTTAGTACTTAAGGTTATTTATTTTAGAAGAAGCCTTTTAATTTCTAATTTAAGTAGATTTTCTTATAGACTTAGATATAATTTTAATATATTTCTTTAGAAATTTAACTAGTTTATCAATATTATCTTCTTTATTCTTAATATTACTAATAATAGATTTAATTTCCTCTTATTCTTCTTTAGTAACTAAAAGATTACTAGTTAGATTATTTTCCTTATTTTTAGAAAATAGAAATAGGATAGGAATTTTCTTAAGATATCTTTAGAAGTATTTAACTCTAACTAACTTCTTTATTATAATAGTAGTTTTTTTTAAAATACTAATTTTAATATTACTAGTCTTAGGTATTTTAGAAACTTAAAGTAAAAACGAAAATATTAGGCGTTTTAGTAACTTAGGAAACTTAGCGAAATATAACTAAGTAGATAACTTAAGTTAATATATTTTAATTTTATACTATTACTTGAATATTAAGTCTACTTTAACTAGATAAGTATTTTTAGTATTAATAATCTAGCTTTAAATCTTCAAAATTAAGTAGTTATAAATAAAATTAGTAAGATTAAGAAGAGTATTAATATTATAAAGTATGAAAGAAAAATAGTAATTTCAGATTTAATTAAATAATATATAATTTAAAAGAAGTCTCTAAATAAAATAAGCCTCTTAACAAAAATAAAAAAGAATATTTTAAATAGGAGAGGTATTATTAATAATAGAATAAGGATAAAAAATACTAATTATAATATCGAAATATAATTTCTAAGTATTTTTTAAATTAGAATTAATAAGTATTCTTTTAAGCTTAAGGATAAATAAAGAAAAAACTAGTATTAGATTACTTACCAAGATATTTAAGTTAAAATATATTAAGAAATTAATAATAATATTAAATAGATTATTATCAACTACTTGAGTCTTAATAGAATTAGACTATAATTAGAATATTAGTAATAACTAAAAATAGGTATTATACTAAAAGTTAATATATAGAAGTTATTTTATTAATATATATTACTAATAAGTATGAGAAAGTAACTATTGAAAATATTAATACGTAAGGGGAAGAAAGAAACTAATAGGTATAAGAATAATAAAATAATTATTTATAATATTTAAAAAATTAAATAAATAACGATTTTAGAAGGAGCAAACTAGTTATTCTTACTAAAAATAAAATAAAAAATAGTTGAATATATAATAGATTATAATACGTTTATTATAACGAAGGATTTCTTTTGTTTAAATGTTTTAAAGCATATTTTAGGAATATTTACCTATTTTTATTTATAATAGTATATTATTTGGAATATCTTATAAGATATAAGGTTATTTCTAATAGTTCTACTACTAGGGGGGTATATGAGAATAAGTATAGTATAGAGTCTATTAGTTAGTTATATAGGGATTATATAAGACCTAACTACTCTATTTATATATATTCAAGCGCTTCATTCTAGTTTGAATAGATTATACCTTTCAATAACCTATGTTTAGACTATATACCGTGTTATTTATTTATTACAAGCTTTTAACTATTAGTTAGAATTTATAAACCTTAAGATATAATAATAATAAGGTTAAATAAAAGACTTAGAAGTATTAGAAATACTTTCTAGTAGATAAGAAGTATCTAGATAACTTATAAATAATGTTATTCTTTCTATTATAATAATAGGAATTTAATAAAAGTAATAGAATAAAAAAAAACTTCTTATAAGGTATAAATAGAAGGTTTAATCAATATTATTAAAAGAACTAGCTTTTAAATAAAGTTTTTAAGACTAAGGAGATATATTAAGAATAATATATTTAAGAAGTAGAGTTTATACTAGCTAAACCTTAGGCGTTAGTATTATTTCTATAGGTCTCGCCTTATTTAAACTACTTAGAATAGAGCCTTATGTAGTATATATAGCTATATTTAATTATAGAGAATATATACTAGATTTTGCCTTCTACTTATATATAATATATCCAGCCTTATTTAGAAGAATACTAAAGTTAGGGCTAGGTCTCAATACTTAAGATAAATACCTATTTACTTATATTGAAGTAACCTAAAATAGTTATATAAAGTAGCTACTAACTAATAGAAATAACTTCAGTATTTTACCTATTTGAAAAGGATGGGAATTTCAATAATAACTAGATTAACTATTATTATTAAAAGACTAATTTATTTATATTAAATACTATTTAATATATAAATAGTAAGAAACCCTTTTATTCTTCTATATATTAACTAAACTATTACCTCTACTATTTCTAGTTAACTATTTATATAATAAATATTTAGTTATTAATACTATTTAACTATAATATACTAGAAATAAAAAGAATAATATAACTTAATTAATTACAATTATTTTGAAAAGACTATTTTAGTTATATTCAAGAAAGTATCCTATCTAATACATAAAGGCTATACTTACCATTCAGGTTACTAATATACTATATAGATACTATTGAAAACCCCCCTATTCCCCAGTAGGTAGGTAACTTACCTAGGTACCTAGGCACTTGGGCCATATCTATTCTACCCGACGTCACCTTACCCCGGACTTGTTTTCCCCGCATTCTTCAGTAGTACGTCCTTGGGACTGGAAGCTGGTTTCTGTCAGAAATAATACTGCCGTAGGCTACCGCCATAGGTGTAGCCTAGGGCAATGGTGTAACGGAGGGATCCTAGGGCATTCCACGGGAAATCCCGGGGATTTCCTGGAGAAATGCCCTTCCGGAAGGTTCTGCGAAAAGGCTACGAAATCCCTATAATAGGGGCGTAATAGCTTAAACCCTAGTAATAAATACGAGGTTTATAGCTATAAAGGTATATAATATTACTATTAAAGTTATACTATATAATTATATAAGGAAGAAGTTTATCCCCTATATATAGTATTAAATAGATTATACTTATTATATTAATAACTACTTTATATTTTTAATTCCTATTTATAGTTTTTATTATATAGTAGTATAATTAGTTATTTAAAATATTTATAATAATTCGCTATATTAATATTATAGTGAATTATCTATGAAATACTTATAGAATATTAATTAATTATTATAATAATATTTTTAGAAGACTCCTATCTAACTAAAAAGTATTTAAATAATAATAATAATAAGTTTATAATAGATAAGTTAATTAAGAAGTTCTAAGTATTTAAAATAGTTATTAAATTATAAAGAGAAGAGATCGTTTTATATAAATAGTAGTAGATTAAGTTTATTAAATTAGTATATAAAGCTGAGATTTCATTAGGACTATAGGGTATTCTACTACTAATACCCCGGGAAGGAATAATTCTATTAATAAGTATTATTTATTTTAGATTTATAATTAGTTATAATATTCCTATATTACTAATTTAATTAGATATTATAATAAGAGAAATCTTAGTATTTACTAAAAGAAATACTAGGGATTCTAAAATTAAAAAAATCCTAGAAAATAGATTTAAAGATTTCTAATTAAAAATACCTAAAGATTACTATTTTTAAAGTAGTTTATATTAGATTATATAGTTAATTTAAATTATTTATAAACTTAAGATTTATAGTTTTATAATAAGAAGTTAAATTAGTAAAACTATTAACTTATATATTAATAACTAATTAAAAAATAATATCTTAACTATATTAATAGTTTTAATTATATATATTAGTAAAAGATTAAAGATTTAGGAAATCCTTATAAGATCTTATATAGGAATAAGGATTATCTTAAGAGGTTAGATTAGAGATTAATTATACTTATTTATATTTAAAAGATCTAATTTTATAAGTTATATTATAAAGTTTAATAAGTTTATATATTACTTCTAAAATAGTAGAAGAATAATTATAGAAGAAGATTTTATATACTTATTTATTTAAGGAATAGATATTTAATATAGAAATTAAATTATTAGAATAAGATTAAATAGTTAATATAGAAATATTATAAATTTAGAAATATTATAAATAGATCTTATAAATAAATCCTATTTCTATAGAAAGAAGTTACTTATTACTTAGTCTATTATAACTTAGATAAGTAAAAATAAAGTTTCTATTATATTAATTAAGAAGACTAAGTTTACCTATTATAACTATAGGAAGCCTAGATATTTCGCCTAAGATTATATTTCGAAAAATAAAGATAAAATAGAATTAAAACTACTAGAGAAAACACTTAAAAAGAAGTAACCTTAATATAAGAATATTAAAAAAGAATTATAATTTTATTTAGTATAAATTAATTTTTAAGATTTTTATATTCTTCAGGAAAATTATAATAATAAGGTATAATACTATTTATACTAAAGAAATATTAAAAAGATAGTAGAAACTTTAAATAAAGACTAATTATAAGATTTAGGGGTAAATATCTATACTATTAATAATTTATTATAATATAATAATTATATTCTAATAATAATACTAAAGCTTATTATAATAAATATAAAAGTAGTTTATTTAGATTATATTAGAATAGTTATACTAATATCTAATAATAGATTAAAGATCTAATTTAGAAATATTTTATATATAGAAGGATTTCTTATAAATATATTTAATAGAGAAAGATTCTATCTTAATAAAAGATACTTCTAAAGAAATAATATTATAAGTTTTAATAGAATAATTCTTATCCATCTAGATATACTAAAGTAAAGGTTTAACCTTACTATAAAAAACTAGTAAAATACTATTATTCTAATAGTATTATTCTCTACTTAATAAAAAATAGATTTAGAATTATAATATTAAAAATTAGGTTATTTTAAATATCGAGAGATAAAATAAATAGTCCGGCTTACTAAAAGATATTTATTATAAGTAGAAAATATTATTTTAATACTATATGAGATTTATAATCTATTAAAAAGTCTTTAGCATTCTTTAAGAATACTTTGAGAAAAAGTAATAAAAGCTAGATATATTATCTATATTAATATTAGAAAAGTAAAACTAGTAAGTTAGTAGAAATACTTTCTATTAGTAATAGATAATAAATTAAGGTTTAAATTGTTGATATTTGATAATATAAAAGATGGATTAATATACTAGATGCGAATTTTTATTATTAAATAGAAGAACTATTTTAGAGAATTAATCTAGTTAATCTATATAAATAGTACTAGTAAATTTATAGCTATTTTTCTAATAATATTATTAAGGGATAATAGTATAGAAATCGAAGTATTTTTATTATATATCTATAAATAAAATAGGGTATTAAAAAGAGTAATCTGAATTATATTAGATAAAACTAGAATCCTATTAGTTAATATAGATATCTTAGAATACTTATAGGTATAGCTATTAATAATAACTATCTATATTATAAATTAGTTATATATAGTAGTAGTATTAAATAAATACCTATTTAGGTATTAACTGAAGATTTAGAATTAGGAAGGGATTCTATTTTTAATATAAGTTAACTCTAGATTATTAGTAGTATTTATTTTACTAATATTAATCTAGAGATTGTAGTTAAATCTGAAAAGATAAAACTCTAAATAGAGAAAAGTATTCTGATTAGTTATAAATAAAGCTAAGTCTATAAGGTATAGATTAAGCTATAAAATAAAGTTATTATTATATCTATTATTATATTTCACGAGTTAATAAATAATAAAGTTGGAAAGTTATGAATACTACCCCCTAGTTAAGGACTAGGATTGTAGTGATATATTAAGATAGTTTTGTTAGTTTTAAGAGCCTTCTAATTACGACTTACAGTACTTAAAGAAATATTAATAGAAGAAGATATTATTTAGGAAGAATTATTTATTTATATAACTATAATGAATAATATATTTTTTTATAAGGAAAAAGTATAACTATATACTAATCTAGTTATAATAGTTAAGGTATATAATAGGTTTGTAAATAACTAGCTCCTATAGATAGAAGCTTATTTTAATAAGATAATAACCCTTATTAAGAAAGGGATATTATAGTTTATACTATTTATAGAAATCCCTTGAGGTATGAAATTTATAGTTAAATAGGTATTTAAGTATAAGAAAGCTTATTAAAAATTATTAAAATGAAAAGTTTGAGTTATTACCTATAGATTCTTCTAAGTTTATAAAAGAAATTTTATATATATGTATATATATTAAGATCTTAAGTAGCTTTATAGAAGATTCTAATTATTTATATATAAAAAAGAGGATATATATTAAGGTAATGGGATTTTGTTAGAGTATATCTTAATAGGGATTTTAAAAAAGATATCTATATATAGGTATTCCTACTACTTGACGAATACTTTATAAATCTAAAATACTCTTATTATACTAAAATAACCAATTATTATACTAATTTGAATTAAGTTATCTAGTTATAATAAGTATTATATAGTTTTAGATAAAAAGGTTAATAATAGTAATAGAAATTTAAAGAGATCTTAGTATAAATAGGTTTTAAAGTTTTACTATTAGATAATACTATATATTATAATAGTAAATCGAAGGTTATAATAGCTACTTATATTGATAATATATTAGTTATTAGATTAATTGAGAATATTGTTAGGGTTTTTTTATAAATTGAATAAAATATTAAGATAAATAATTTAGAAATATTAGATTTTTTCCTAAAGATTTGCTTATAGTTTAATGAGAATAAAATAATAATCTTATAAGAGAGTTATCTAAAAGAAATATCTAAGGAATTTGGGGAATTCTTCTATTTAGTTACTGCTTTAGTAGAAGTAGGGGTTTGAGATTTTACTATACTAGTAGAAAGATAAATTAATAAAGTGTTATAATAGTAATATTGTTAAATATTTAGAAAACTCTAATTTACTGTGTAGATAATATGATTAGACTTATTATTTAGTTATGGGTTATAGGTAAGATTCTTATATAACCCTAGAGATTCTTATAAGAAGGGAGTATGATAATTTCTCTAGTATATTAAAATATATAATAAGTATTATATTTACTATATTAAAAAGAATAGAAATAACTTAGAACTTTATAGATATATAAATAGTAATTATACTAGTTATATAGCTATATTTAGATTAATAATTAGATAGATATTTTTTATAGCTAGAGGCTTAATATTATAGAGATCTTAATATTAAACCATTATGGTGAAATCGTCTATAAAAGCTAAATATTATATAAAATCTGGTGTAACTTCTAAACCTATATAGATTTAAAATTTCTTTAGTAAACTAAGAGAAACAATTACTAAACCTATACTAATATAGGTAAATAATATTAAATTAATTATACTTACTAGAAGAGAAAGTTTAAATAATAGAGTAAAATATATATAGGTTTATAATTACTTCGTAAGGGAAGTAGTAAGCTAAAATAAAGTAATTTTTACATATATAGAGATTACTAATAATATTACTAATAGCTTTATGAAACCCTTTGGAAAACTACTATTTAAATAGATTAGAAGCCTTATAGGTTTCGAGAGGTATAAAAGTCTAAGAAATAATATTAAAATAGTGGAATTACTATTTTAGTGAGGAGGGGTATAATAGAAAGATCCTAGGGTATTCTATAGGAAATCCTATGGATTTCCTAGAGAAATACCTTTCTAGAAAGTTCTATAAAGAAACTATGAAATCCCCGCGATAGGGGTATAATAGCTTAAATCCTAGTAATAAATACGAAGTTTATAGCTATAAGGATATATAGTATTACTATTAAGGTTATACTATATAACTATATAAAGAAGGAGTTTATCCCCTATATATAGTATTGAATAGACTATGCCTATTGTATTAATGACTACTTCGTATTCCTGATTTCTGTTTATAGCCTCTATTATAAATGGTATTTCTTGTAGCTCCTACCACTATAACACATATATTATAACCATAATAATACTAATTATTAGGAATAACACACTTAAGAAGTAGAATCTATACTAGTAAAACCTTAGGTATTAGTGCTATCTCTATAAGCTTTATCTTATTTAAACTATTTAAAATAGAACTTTATATAATATATATAGCTATATTTAGTTATATATAATATATACTAGATTTTACTTCCTAATTATATATAATGATTAAGAATCTTATAATACTAAAAAGCTATTAAGTTAAATATATATATTATAATAATTTAATATATTTTAAATAATAAGATATCTATTAAATATATTTTTCTTTTAATCTTTAAGAAAGCTAATTAGTAGCTAATTTAATATAATACTTCTTAAGTAGAAATTAAAATTTATAATTTATAAGACTATTTCAATTTTAAAATAATTATTTATTGAAACTTTTTTTAAAGTTTTTTTAAAAGTTATTCCTAAGTAATTTTCCAAAAATTAAGAAGTACTAATAAGCTATTAAATTATTTAAATTAAATATTCTTAAGAGTTTTATTCTTATAGGAATAAATTATAAAGAAGATTAATAACTCCCTATAAATATTACTAAAGAAGTTTATATAAAAATATTATAAACTTTATAGAAAAAAGTCTAAAAGTCTATATAGTCTTCTATAATTTCTATATTTTAAAAACTTAAGAACATTAATATAAATAATTAAACTAAACTTATATAATAATTTAAATCCTTAAATATATAAATAAAATACTTTAATATGAATATTATTATATAGAAGAGAATGTAATAATATAAATTACTAACCTCTATAATTACTTTAGTATTATAGATAACTTATATTTCTAGAATAATATTTTTGTATATTATAAGATATTTTAGTCTTCTAGATTTAAATATCTAATTATAAAAATAGTAATCAAAATATAATTTTAAAAATAGTAAGATATTATATATAAAATTTAAATAATTAATTATATTCTTTCTATTATTAGAATATTTTAAATTTATAATTTTATAATTTTATTAACCTTCTTATTAATTAAATCTT
>AMCV02000016.1:1405059-1415184 GCA_000350065.2 Colletotrichum orbiculare MAFF 240422 | reverse complement strand
CTTTAATAGAGATTTAACTTTTCTATAAGATAACTTCAAATAGTTTAAATTTAATAAAGTTACTTATTAGTTATAAGAATAAATAATTATAATAGAATTACTTAAGGTTAATTTAACTACTTATTTAAACTTTAGTAAAAAGCCTAATAAAATAATTTATATTAAAATAAAAAATAGTCATAATAATTTGAAATCTTATATCTATATAATAGTTATTCTAGAACTTTATAAAATATTATTTAAAACTATAAAATTCATATTAATAATTCTTCTAGAATTACTTATTATATTTTTCTATAATCTTATTTTTATAAATAAAACTATAAAGAGGTGAAAAACTTAAATATCTTTAGAAAGAATTAAATATAAAGGATAGATAAGATATTATATTAGAGTTCCTAAGAAATCCTTATTGAAAACTACTTTTTTAACTAGTATCTTTTAGTTATTTTAAAATACTTTAAAATATTCCTATTTATAACTATAAAGTAGTATAAATAGTTAATTAGAAAGAGTCCTAAAAGTTTAATCTTCTTAAGAATTCTAAGATATAAATATTATAACTTCTAATAATAAACTTTAACTATAAGATAAATTAGATATTAGAAAATACTTAAAATATAAGAGAATAGAAACTTTTATTCTGAGAATCTTATAGTAGAAGTTATTACTATTACTTATATCTTACTTCATAATACTTACTTATTTATATATTAAAATTATAATAGTAATTAAATAAACTTATTTTAAAAGTTATATTAAATTATATATTTAAAATAAGATTAATAGGATTTTTATAAAAAATTTAAAAGTTTTAAAATACTACTAAATTTATATTTATAAATTTAATAAGTATAAATACTTCCTGAAAACTAGAATTTAACTAGTTATCTATAGAGATTAATAGCTATAAAATAATTATAAGATTTATATAGTTGTTCTAATAAGTATATTAGTTTAAACCCTTATAAGAATTACTAATTACTTTAATCTCAAGCTACTTTAATATAATATAATTAATACTTTTATACATATAGTACTTAATAAGGTTATTTATATAGAAATACTATTAAATTATTAAATATTAAGTAAGATTTATTACTTTAATAAAATATTATATAACTTATAGAAATCTCCCCTCTTATAGTAATACTATTTAGAAGTAGGTTTTAAGTATTTTAGCTTTAAACTTATTATAAAAAAGTTATATTACTAGCTTAAGAAGTATATTATCTTCTTCTTCTATATTAATAACTATATACTCTTATTCCTTTTAAAAGATATATTTAAAATACTTATATTATTAATAGACTTTTAAAAGAAGTATTACTTCAAAAGAAATAAAAACCTATAGTAGTTTCTTAGTATAAAGATTATTTAAAATTCAATAGTATAATAGCTATAGTTCTTATAAGTAGTATATATTAAAAGACTCTTTAAATACCTTATAAAATATATATAGTATATTGAATATTTTAAAACTATTCTAAAAACTAAAAAACTCCTATTATAATATAATTAAACCTTTTATATAGAAATTAAGTACTATTAATAAGATATTAGCTTTATTAATTATATTATAATTATAATAAGACTAAATATTACCTATATAGTAAGCTAATTATTATATTTTAATTAAAACCCCTTACATAACTACTATATAGACGCTAAATAAATAATATAATACTTTAGTAAGATAAAAACTTCTATTTTAAATTTAACTATAAAACTAGAGATCTATTTAATAACTTTATAATTACTATAAATACTAGTTTTATAGATAATAATAATAATTAAAAGAACTCTTAAATATATATTATATATCTCTTTAGAAGCTTAATAGTATAATAAACTAATAAATAAAATACTATTACTATTTTAATAACTAAAGTAGAATTTTTAATATTATTCTAAACTATTTAAGAAGCTATTTTTACTAGTTATCTTATTACTATATTTCAAGTAGACTTTATAATAAATATATTTAGTAGAAGTAAGATATATAAGCCTCACCTTACTATTTAAATTTAATATAATAATTAGTAGATAATATATTTTATAATTATTAAAATAGTATAATTATATATAGAACTATAATATATAGATATTTATAACTATTAATTATAGTAAGAAGCTATATAGAAGTATTTTAAAATTAAATATATACTTTTAGGAGACTTTATAGCTAATAATATTATAAAACCTCTCTAGAACTACTAATTTAATATTTTTATTATTTAGATTAATATATTAGATTAATTAAACTATTTAAGATTATAATAAGAAGAAGAACTTTAAGAAAAGCCCCTAGTATTTAAAGATTTTAATAAAACTTTTAATAGTTAGTTAGAATTTATAAATCTTAAATTATAATAATAATAAGATTAAATCAAAAGCTTAAGAATACTAGAAGTAAGTACCTTCTAATTAATAAGAAGTATTTAAATAGCTTATAAATAGTATTATTCTTCTTATTATAAGAATAGAAGTTTAATAAAAATAGTAGGATAATGAAAGGAACTTCTTATAAAATATAAATAGAAAATTTAATTAGTATTATTTAAAAAAGCTAACGTATAAATAGAACTTTTAAAATTAGGGGGATATATTAGGCATAATGTATTTAAGAAGTAGAATTTATATTAGTAAAACCTTAAGTATTAGTATTATCTCTATAGGTCTTATCCTATTTAAACTGTTTGAAATAAAGTTTTATATAGTATATATAGCTATATTTAGTTATATATAATACATACTAGAAATTACCCCCTAATTATATATAACACCAATAATAACGCATATTATCTCTATATGTATACTACCGCATTTGTAACAATTAAGAGTCTTATAATACTAAAAAAAGAATATCTCTTTCTTATATTATTTATATCATTTTTTGTTGAAATGTTAGGCTATAGGTATTTACCCTATAGTAGTACTCAACTTACTATTGAATATTCACTAGAATATTCTACCTCGTTCTTTTACAGGGTACTTACCAGTAATTAACTTTAGTATTCATAATTACTAACGTAAGCCTGTATTACTTAAATATTCTAATAATTACTAATTAGAATATTCTAAAACTAAGTATAGTACTATAAAAGAAGGCTTTTATACCTTATTGTAATATATATCTAGAAAAACTAACTACAACACTCTTTTACTAAATATAACTATTATTCACTCTTTTATACTATATACTCTTTCCCTAAGAATATCTAGTATATATACCTTTAACGTAAGGTATCACTTTACTAGATATAAACTACCTGCCTACCTACCTTCTAACAAGTTATAAGCCTAGAAGCGGATTACTTATATTATTCTATTGAATCTCGAGATCCATTTTATCAAATTAAACGAAACTCGATAATTAAATTATCTAATATATCTTAAAAATTTCCAACTATTTTTATCAGCTAATACAATATTCAATATAGTAATATTACATATATTCATATATCCAAACTTCTTCTTTTCAACTTATTAGTAACCCTAAAGTTATTATTTTAATATTATCCTACTTCTTTTATAAAGTACTTATTTAACTTTATCGACTTATTTAAATTAATATTTCAAAAATCAAAAAACTAATCTTCTATTAGTAATACTACTTAGCTATTAAGTAGTATTTTAGTTTTACTACTTAGCTAAATTATTAGCTATTTTCAGAAGCCTTTCAGCTAAAAATACGCTATATTTATAGCTATAACTAATATTATTAAAACTATTACAAACTGTTTAATACCTGAAAAATAGAGGCTTATAGGTACTGAAAACTGATCTTCCTAGTTTAGTTCCTTAAAGCTATATTTTGAGCTTCTAGATTTATACGATTTTTTTAAAAATAAGGAAGCTTATAAAGCTATAACTAAAAAATAAAAAATTCAAATTCTATTACTTATATGACAAAACATTACTATAGAACCCCTAAGCCTTATTTTTGACTCACAGAATTCCTATACTACTATAACTACTTTAAAAGCTAGTTATAAAGGTACTAGACCTATATTACAACAATAGCTATATCTCGAATTTCACACAATAAAATTCGAAAATTATAGCTTTCTTACTAAATTTATTAGTATCTTTAAAGGCTACTTATCTAAGTTAGCTACTATAGGTACTAATATTAACAATATTGACTAAAAAACCGTTTTTATAGTAGCTTTACAGTACTTTTACCCTATATGGTTAGAATGTTAAAAGTCTAACTTAAAGCTAAAAAAGCCTCCTACCTTATAGGCTCTTATAGCTGATATTTTAGATGAAAACTATAAGGAAATTGATACCCCTATGCAGAATGGCTTTACTAAAAAGCCTTTTAGAAAGTCTTCTATACTTAACCTTTCTAAAGGATCCGAAAAATCTAAAAACGGATCCAAAAACCCTATTTATAGC
The DNA here is from genome assembly GCA_000350065.2 of Colletotrichum orbiculare MAFF 240422. Lineage (NCBI taxonomy): Eukaryota > Fungi > Ascomycota > Sordariomycetes > Glomerellales > Glomerellaceae > Colletotrichum > Colletotrichum orbiculare. The sequence goes on along the minus strand of AMCV02000016.1, from coordinate 1,410,780 downwards.
GCTAAAAAACGCGCTAAAGAAGGAAAATCCTACTAAAAAAATTATTTGAAAATTTCGAAACCTTCTAACAAGAAACAAAAACTTACTTCTAGAATTTTTATAACCTCTACTACTTCAGTTATAACAACTAAAATAGAGCCTAAAAACTCTAAAAATAAGGTTTTTACAGTACCTATAAGTACTATTTGTTAGGAAAATTCACTATTAGGTACTAAAAAACTTTCTATAAAACCTATAGATAAAGTACTCCAACTTAATAAATATCACTAGCTTTATAATATAGGCTCTACTGTTTATATAGCTAATAGTCTTCAGTTTTTTATTGAAATAGACACTTTACAGAACCTAGCCCCTATATTTATAGGTAGGGGTCTTATAAATCTTTCTAATATAAGTATTATAGAACTACCTATCTACTATAAAAGTTCTATAAATCCTATAAAATTAACTAATACCTTTTATATTCCAGAATTTCTTATTAATATTTTTTCTAGAGTATTATACTATATTAAAAGTAGTTTTATTAGGGATAATATCCTATATAATACTAAAAGAAACCTTTTTATAACTCTAAATTTATAGTATAGGTTCTATTTACCTATAATTATAAAAGAACTTATAAAGCCTTTACCTACTAAAAGCTACTATAATTCTCAGCTTTTTTAGAAAATATAGAAGGAAATTTTCTAAAAATATAGTATAATAGTTATACCTATATTAAAATTAACTAAATTCATAGATGATTCTAATTATAATTCAGTAGGATCTACAGTATCCACTAACTATAATATAAAACCTGTTAAAAATTTAGTTAATTTGTCTGCTAAAATACAAAGCCCTAAAATTATAAAAAGCTCTATAGTAGATTTCGAGGTTTTTATAGTTAACTAAGCCTCTAACTTTAAGTCTAAATCAACTACTATTACAATAGAATAATATTATCACCTAAGGCACCCTAATTACTCCTTTTTAGTTAAAATAGCTAAAATTACAAAAGGAATACTTATAAATCAGCTAAAAGAAGCTGATTTACAGTACTCTGACTATACTAAAAGCAAAATTATAAAGTAATAATCAAAAATTAGCTATAATAAGGCTACTAAACTACTTTACTAAATCTATATTAATTTAATTAAAGTAAGCCTTACTAATAATACTAAGAATAATCACGCTATTCCTTATACTAATAATTATAGCTCCTATAGAGCTATAGATTTTATAGCTAAAAAAGACAATATTTTTAGCTATATTATAACTCAATTAGAATACTATAAAACCTAATTAGAACCTTATCCTAATACTCTATACCTCAATAATAGCTAAGAATTTAACCCTAAACCTTTAGAGGGTTATACTAAAGATAGGGGGATTATTATAAAGGCTTCAGTACTTTATACTTCCGAACAAAATGGTATTATAAAGCATACTAATAAAGTTTTAATCGAAAAAACCTATATTATTTTACTTTTAGAAAACTTACCCCTCTATATTTAGGATACTATTATATCTATAGTAGTGAAATTAGTTAATTTAACTATTATAATAAGATTTTTAATTACCCCCTCATAAGTTTTAAATAATTTTTTCTTTCTAGAAAAGAATAATAAGCCTAATTTAGAAGATTTAAAGCTTATAGGTACTAAAGTTTTAGTATACTACCTTTCTGAAAAATATAAAAATAGTAATAAATTTACTATTTTTACTAAAGAGGGCTTCTTTATATCCTATAAGGGTATTTCGAAAATTACTCTTATTTTTATACTAACTAGACTTTATAAATCTAGGTTAGTATTTATAGCTTATTTTAAATTTATTAATACTATAATAGGGGGGGTACTTCCTATAGATAACTCTAGTATTAATGATTTAGAGCTTACTACAGCAATTATAGAAACCCTAACTCCCAGAAAGTCTTCTATACTTTATATTTTTACTACTTATTTAGAACCTTAAACGCTAAAACAAGCTCTAAATAGTACTAAAAAAGATAATTAGCTTAAGGCTATTTATACTAAAATTAGCTAACTAATTAATCAAGGGATTTTTAAGGCTATTTCTACTAAACAGCTTTATAATAAAAATCCCACGAAAAAACCTATAGCTATAAGATAGGTTTTTAAGCGTAAGCTTAACCTAGACGGGACTATAAGTAAATATAAAACCCATTTAGTAACTAAAGGCTTTTAGTAAAAATATAGTATAAATTATTTTCAGACCTTTACTATAGGCTCTAATCTAGTTACTTTTAGAGCCCTATTATCTATAGCTACAATTAACAACTAAGAGATCTACTATATTGATATAATTAGAGCCTTTTTATATAGGGATTTAGAAGAAGAGATTTATATTGAAATCTCTTAACTACCCCTTATTAAATTTTTCAAAAAATTTCCTAATCTAAATATTATAAAGTTTAACCTTATTTTAGAACAGGTTTTATTACTACTTAAGGCTCTATATAGACTTAAATAGAGCCCTAGATAGTAATAAAAGAAAATTTGAAAAATTCTATAGGATTTAGGATTTTTACTTTTAAAATCCGATAAGGCTACTTATTATAATAATAGCCCTAAAGATCCTATTTATTTAGTTACTTATATAGATAATTTTTTAATTTTCAGAAAAAATCTAACTACTATAACTAAATTTAAATCTTCTCTTTAAAAATTTATCAATATAGAAGACTTAGGAGAGATATTATATTTTTTAGGGCTTAGTATTACTCGAAATCGAGCCTAAAAAATTCTACAGGTATCTTAAGCCTACTATATTAAACAGTTATTATCTAAGAATAATTTAACTACTATAAAGTCTTCTAAATTCCCTCTTAATCCTGGGGTTTTAAAGGATTTATCTTTTATAGAAGATAATCCTAATTATAGCCCTAAAAAGGATTTACTATAACAATATCAGCACCTAGTTAGTAGCCTTATATATACTATAGTTATAACTAGGCCTGATTTAGTTTTTTTAGTTACTTTTATTAGTAGGTTTTTATATAGACCTACTAAAAACTACTAAAAATAGTTATAAGTATATTTAGATACCTATCTACTACTACTAATTTAGTACTTACTTATAGAGGAAGCCTTACTATAAATTTAGTAAGTTATACTAATTCAGATTAAGCTAGTTACCATAGTATACAAAAATCTACTAGAAGCTATTTATTTATTATAAATAGTAGCTTTATTTTATAGAAATCGAAAAAACAGTTTATAGTAGTTTTATCTACTACTAAAACTGAATTTAATAGTCTATAGGAGACTATTAGAGAAGCTAAGTAATTATAAAACCTACTTATAGAGCTAAATATTCCTATTAAGCTTCTAACTATTTATACTAATAATAGTAAGGCCTTAGCTCTAGCTTATAACCCTGAGTACTACTAGCGTACTAAATATATAGCTATAAACTATTTTTTTATTTGATAAGAGGTTTTATCTAGTAATATAGAAGTTCGATATTTATCAACTTCTGAAATACCTACTAATAAGTTTACTAAACCTCTTCCTAGCCCTAAATTTACTAAATTTCTTAAGCTTATAGGTTTAACTAGTACTATAAATACTTAGTAATTTTACTAGGATTTTTAGCCTATTTTTAGTACTATTATTCTATATAGTACTAATTAGGGAATATCTCTTAAGGTATTACAGATTGTTATTAGTACCTTAATACCTTTTATAGGGTATTACAGATTAGTTACTTATAGTACCTTTTATTTATAGGGTACTTATTTAGGTGTTGTTTTATAGGGTACTAGTTACCTACTTTTTCACTTATTTATCTTTTACTACTATAAGGTAAAAGAGGGGGTGTTGAAATATTAAGCTATAGGTGTTTACCCTATAGTAGTACTCAACTTACTATTAAATATTCACTGGAATATTCTACCTCGTTCTTTTACAGGATACTTACTAGTAATTAACTTTAGTATTCGTAATTACTAACGTAAGCCTATATTACTCGAATATTCTAATAAGTACTAATTAGAATATTCTAGAACTAAGTATAGTACTATAAAAGAAGGCTTTTATACCTTATTATAGTATATATCTAGAAAAACTAACTATAACACTCTTTTACTAAATATAACTATTATTCACTCTTTTATACTATATACTCTTTCCCTGAGAATATCTAGTATATATACCTTTAACGTAAGGTATCACTTTACTGGATGTAGGCTACCTGCCTACCTACCTTCCAACATTTTTATTAATTACTTTTCAAATATCACAATAGCTTTAAAGCCTAAAGAAGGATTATTCTTTCTTTATAACTCTAAAGATTAGTTATATTAGATCTAGTTTATCAAGATAGTTATATATAATTATAACTTATAGGATTATATTAACCTTAATAAAACTATAATTATACTACTTCTACTAGCAAAGCTTGAAATACCTCCTATTACTATATTTATAGCTAAAGCTAACTTATAAATACTAGTAAAGGTATTTTCTAAACTATTATTAGAAGATATATAAATCTATATCTAACTTGAATATAATTATCAAATAAACCTTTAAGAATACAACTAAATTAAAAATACTATAAAAAATCTTTAGACCCTTATTATAAACAATATTATATCTAAATACTTCGCCTAACACTATTTTCCTAATAAGTCTTTTAAATAGTAATCTAAAGCCCTTATTAAATATACTATATTACTACTAGATTAATAGCTCTATAAAGCCTTATAATAATATTATAAATATCTATAGAACTCTAATCTCAACAACTAAGAAGATTTTTAATAATAATTCTTATAATAAGAAGATAACTTCCTAATTACTTATCAAGTAGGCTTTTTGATATTTAAAATTAAAATTACAAGCTTATAGCTAAATTAACTATACTAAGCCCTCTCAAATACCCCTATTTCAATATGAACAACAGTCTATAAGATTTAGAACCAGGCTAAAATACCTAATCATTATAAAGCCTTTACTAATACTCATAATACTATATTAATAAGAGTAATAAAATAACTACTACCCCCTATTATATCTTATAATCAGGAGGATAATAATAAGTCAACTATCTATCTTATTATAGTCAAATACTAGTATAATAAATACCTAGTATATAGCCTTATAGCATACTTATTAAACTATTATTTTTACCTCAATAAAGATATTAAACCTTTAGAATAGTATCTAAAACCTATAATACTTACTACTATTAAAACTAAAAGCTTACTATAAGAAACATAAAGGTATTTAGTATTCTTATAGAGATATAGAAGATTTATATATATAATAGTATTATAATACTACTACTTAAAAATCCCTTCTATTCTAAATAGCTTTATATTTAAAATTGGAAGTATAAGGACTATTCAAATAATTAATACTTTTATAAAGAGTAGAAAATTTTTAAATATAATAATATTATAATACTACTATTTAAAAGTCCCCTCTACTTTAAATAGCTTTATATTTAAAATAACTTTATATTTAAAATAGCCTTTATTATTATAGACTCAAGCCTTAAGGCTTATATAAAATATTACTATTAGAACTTTATATAACTACTACCTCTTAGTCTAGTAAGGAGTTTTCACCTTAGGTGTAAATTCTTCAAATTTATTATAATACTATTAAGGTATTACTAAAATATCTCTTATAGCTAGTTTTGAATATTAATAAACTTCCTACCTAAATTTAACTTAATAGTAAATAATAAACTATATAAATAAAATAGAAAATA
>AMCV02000016.1:1377589-1389540 GCA_000350065.2 Colletotrichum orbiculare MAFF 240422 | reverse complement strand
TACTATATTCTAAATAAACCTTATAATAAATATATTTAGTAGAAGTAAAATATATAAACCTCACCCTACTATTAAAATCTAATATAATAACTAGTAAATTATATATCTTATAATTATTAAAATAGTATAACTATATATAAAACTATAATATATAGATATTTATAACTACTAGTTATAATAAAAGGCTATATAGAAGTATTTTAAGATTAAATATATATTTCTAGGAAACCTTATAGCTAATAGTTTTATAAAGCTTCTCTAGAGCTATTAGTTTAGTATTTTTATTACTCAGATTAATATAATAAATTAATTAAATTATTTAAAGTTATAATAAGAAGAAGAATTTTGCAAAAAGCTTTTAATATTTAAATTTTTTGATTAACTTTTAATAACTAGTTAGAATTTATAGATCTTAAGTTATAATAATAATAAGATTAAATTTAAAAGCTTAAGAATATTAGAAGTATCTTCTAGCTAATAAGAAATATCTAAATAACCTATAAATAGTATTATTCTTCTTATTATAAGAATAGAAGTTTAATAAGAATAATAGAATTAGAAGGAGCCTTTTATAAGATATAAATAGAAGGTTTAATTAGTATTATTTAGAAGAACTAGCCTATAGGTACAACCTTTAAATCTAGAAAGGTATATTAAGAATAATATATTTAAGAAGTAGAATTTATACTAGTGAAACCTTAAGTATTAGTACTATTTCTATAGGCTTCGCCTTATTTAAACTACTTGAAATAGAACCTTACGCAGTATATGTGGCTACATTTAATTACATATAATATACACCAGATTTTACCCCTTAATTACATATAATATATTATAATTACAACAACACCAATAATAACGCATACGCCCCTACGCGCGCACCACCACATTTACAACAGTTTCTACTATACTAAACCGCACTACATTAGCGCTCTTAGCCTATTAGAAGCTGCAAACTTCATCGAACTAACACCTACAACATATACAATAGTTACCATAAGCAACTAGCTTAAGTATTATATAGGTAAGTAGTTATATCAACACCTATAAGTACCTATCTATCTACACCAACTATATATTATTAATTACATATTTAAGAGACTACATCTCACCTAACTATTAAGTCCCTAGTTTACCTAACCTAACTATTAATACTAACCTAACCTAACTATTAATATATAGCCTTATAAGTAGGATATTAAGTAGGCTTATATTAATAATTATATTTCTTAGTAATATCTAATAGTTAATTCTAATACCTAACTTTAACCCTATTATATTAACTAATATTTTCAAGTTAATTAGAATCTAGTAAGCTTATTTTTTATTCAAAATAAATAGAATTAGTATTCTATAGTAATAGTCAGGTCAGGTTAGTACTAATAGTTAGGTCAGGTGAACTAAGGACCCAATGGTCGGGTGAACTATACCCTCCGCGGCGCTTTGTCTCAGGTACCTAGGTACCTCTTCATGGCCCGGTTGAGTGAGCTGGCATTAAGCTTACAACCTGCAACAGTATGGATCCGATCCTGGCGACGGAATTCGCTGCGATAACGGAGCTGAAATGCGGAGGCACGTAGAATGTGGAAGTTATGTTTATCAGTACCTAAATTATTCATCTGCGACCAATGCACCGTGAATTGGCAACCAGAGCGAGCCTCGGCTGTTGACGGCATCTCCTTGCCCATAAATATGTACACACTTTGTACTCCGTCTATGTCGCGATACTCGTTGCTGAATACCCGCACCGTCATCGATTCCCGTGTAATCAAGACCACAATGTCGCCAGCAGACTCCATGATTGCTGTCGTCTACAACGGCCCGCGCAGCATATCCGTTGAGCAGCGGTCTATACCGAAGAGTAGGTTGTCCGCCGCGTCTTCATCCAATTCAGTCCTATGCCTTTAGCTCACACTTAGATCACGGCAGTTCAGGACGAAGGTGATATCATCATCAAGACTCAGATGACGGCACTTTGCGGCTCGTGAGGCGTCCCAGAAAGGCAACCTATGTTGTCCACCACTCACTCATCCGTAGAGAGCTTCATGTCCACCGCGGTCATCAACCTTCAGACACTGGCTTCATCATGGGCCACGAGTTCACAGGCTTCGTCGTCCAAAAGGGCGCCGCCGTGACCTCTTTCGAAATCGGCGATAGAATTGTCTCCCCTTTCACCACCTCTTGGTGAGTCTCGCCGAGAGCTCCTCGCGACATGGTAGCGCGTCTGACAGCCTGGGCCCGTATTTCCCGAAGCCTCAAATGTTTTTATTGCAAAAACGGGTACTCGTCGCGTTGCATCCGCAGCAAGCTGTTCGGCTGCAGCGCACTGGACGGCGGGCAAGCCGAATACGTGCGTGTCCCAGACGCCGACGGCACGGCCATGAAAGCACCAAGTACCATATCTGACAAGGCCCTGATCCTGATGGCCGATATTTGGCCGACTGGGTTTTTTGGAGCAAAGACAGGCTTCGATATGCTTAAGGAAGTGGAGAGGTCCGCTGCTACCATTGTCGTGATTGGTCGTGGTCCTGTTGGGCTGTGCGCCATCATCTCTGCCCTCGGATACCGTCCTAAGCATGTATTTGCCATTGACAGCGTCGATAGTCGCCTGGCGCTTGCGAAGAAACTCGGCGCAGAACCCTTGAATTACAAGACAGACCGCGAAGGATTTGACAGGCGTATCAAGGAGGCAACCGAGGGCCGTGGAGCTGACGTTGTGATTGAGGTGGTAGGCCTCAGCCCAGCGCTTCGAACTGCTTTTGAAGTGGTTAGGCCGTGGGGGGTCATTAGCAGCATTGGCGCACACAACGCAAAGGTGCGCCCCAGGCCGAAAGGACAAGAGTATTGCGCCCACGACACACTAACCAGTTGTGCAGATTCCGTGGTCTGGTGACGAAGCTTATAGGGGAGACGAACGACTTATTCTGAGAGCATTGGCGAGCTGACTGCCACAGCAAAAATTTGAGGTTGCAAATGGGACGTTGCCCTGTCCGATCAATCTTCCCCGAGGCGCTGGTAATGCTGGAAAAGCATCAGGATAAACTTGGGTGGGCGACCCAGCATATCCCTTGTTCGATTGGCCTCGCCGACTGACGATGATTCAGCTTCATGTTTGACCGCATCATGCCTCTGAGCGATGCAGTAGAAGGATACGCGTTGTTCGATGAGATAAAGGCCCAAAAAATAGTTTTCACTGTCTGATTGACAAATGGGCTGCATCAAAAGAATGGAGCCGGTTGGTAAGGAGCCATAGCGGTCGATAAGAGCCTGACGAGGGAGATGCGAGCCTCAACATGCCAGTTTAGTTTTGTCTCGGCTTCACAATGCCTTCATGCATGAGATAATACGATATCGTCGAGTCGTCGTGTAGGACGGCGAGCAGCAACCTCTTCTGGCGCAATGCGCCACGCCAGTCTCGTTCGGCGCTGTGTGCGATGTCATGATGATGAACGATCTCGCGAGGTAGGGCGTCGATAGAATCGAATATAGCAGCGAAGGAAGACAGGGTCCACTGCTCGCTGAGATGGACTGGAAGAACCCATTCGAATTCAGGTATTTGGTTCGGCGGCCTCCCCGTGATTTGCTCTACTTCCAAAGTCTCGACTTGTTCGTCGGGATGCATGTAAAGCCTGCTCGGCGGCAGACCGGAAATGATGGGTCTCGGTCTGGGGCGGTCCTTCCAATGGACCTGTACGTCGGTCCAGTCATGTTGGTCAGACAGGTTGCTGAGGACCCGAGCGGTCAAATGTGCGAGTTGTTCGTCGAGGTCCATCGTGCAGACGCTCGATGGACGGATTGGGTGGTGAACTGAGGGCGGCGCCGTCGTTGACAAGCGGCAAGCAAACGAAGCAATATGAAGGGATTTGTTGACACCCAGTTTATACCGCGAAATATCATTCCTGGCATTGCGACAGAGGTCTTTTAGTAATACGCCGTTTTGGTTACGAACAACGCGCTCGAGAGGGAGAGTTTGCACCAGTTAAACCTCGGGTAGCTGTCAGAAATAATACTGCCGTGGGCCACCGCCATGGGTGTGGCCTAGGGCAATGGCACCTTCCCGTGGCCCCTGCCACCGTAACGCACACATTACAACTACAACAACACCAATAACAACGCATACGCCCCATATACGCGTACTGTCAGGAATAACGCGCTCGAGAGGCAGAGTTTGCACCGGCTAAACCTCGGGCGCTAGCGCCGTCTCCACAGGCCTTACCCTACTTAAATCGCTTGAAATAGAGCCTTATATAGTATATATAGCCATATTTAGTTATATATAACATATACTAGATTTCACCTTCTAACTATATATAATAATTAAGAGTTTTATGAAATTAAAAAACTATTAAACTAAAAGTATATATTGTAGTAATTTAATATATCTTAAATACTAAGATATCTATTAAAGATACCTTTTTTCTAATTTTTAAAAGAACTAATTAGTAATTAATTTAATATAATATTTTTTAAATAGAAGTTAGATCTTATAATTTATAAGAGTATTTTAATCTTAAGATTTTATATACTAAAGCCTATTTTTAAAACTTCTTTAAGAATTACTCCTAAGTATTTTTCTAAAAGCTAGATAATACTAATAAGTTTTTAAAATATCTAAATTAAACATTTTTAAAAATTCTATTTCTACAAGAATAGATTATAAGAAGGATTAATAATTCTTAATAGTTATTATTAAAGAGGTTTATAAAAGAAATCTTATATATTTTATAGAAAAAGTCTATAAATTTATATTTTTTCTATAGCTTTCATAGCTTAAGAATTTAAAAGTATTTATGTAAGTATTTAAATTAAACCTCTAAAATAATTTAAGTTTTGAAATATATAAATAAGGTATTTTAATATTGATATTATTCTATAGAAGAAGATATAGTAGTATGAATTACTCATCCTTATAATTACTTTAGTATTATAGATAATTAATATTTTTAAAATATAATTTTAATATATTATAAGATATTTTAACCTTTTAAATTTAAATATCTTATTATAAAAACTAGAATTAAAATATAGTTTAAAAATAATAAGATACTATATATAAGACTTAAGTACTTAGTTATATTTTTCCTATTATTAGAATATTCTAAGTTTATAATCTTATAATATTATTAGTTCTCTTATCAATTAAAGTTATATATAGAATTATATATTTATAACTTATAACTATCTAGATTTCATACTTCTAGATAAAGTTATTTTAATTATAATAAAAGTAATATAATATCTTCCTAAAACCTTCTTATATAATAAGTTTAATTACAATTTCCTTTGAATTTTAATAGAAGTTTTCATTATTATTTCAAATATTGAAAATAGTAAGAGATAGTTTTAAAGTTTAAATAAGTCTCTATACTTTCTAAGGTATAGGCTTAGTTATACTTTAGTATATTATTATTATATATATTTTTAGTTAATTTATAAAAGCTAGATATTGAACTTCCTAGTTAAGGGGATAATTAAATAGTTATTGGTTTTCAATTTAGACTTTTCAAAAAAGATTTAAAGTTTTAGACAAAAACAGTTATATAGCTAGCTTTCCAACTGGAATAGTTCTACTACTAAATAGTAAATAAATTATAAAGTGAGACTTTAGTAATATTTATTTTAAAAGTCTTTTATCTTTAATTTAAGTATTTTAATTTATATCTTCTAAAATATAAAGTATTTTATAGCTTTTTAAAGAGTTTTTATAAAAGATTATATTGAATATAATATAAAATTTATATCTCTTTAAGATTGTAGAAATACTAAGATCTTTATCATAATTAGTAAAAATAAATAAATCAAATTATATATAAATAATATTACTTTTTATATTATTCTAGTTATAAATTTTAGCTCTTTTTATTAGTTATAAGAATAAGGCTTTTAGTAGGATATTAAACTAAACTACACATTTTGATTATAAAAGAATAATTACTTTAAAATTATAGTTATTAATATTTAACATAATTAGTAAATCTTTAAATACTATATATCTCATAAGAGATTAATCATTTTAATAATATAATTAGTATAATATAAACTTTCTCCTAAATATTACTATTACTAGTAGTATCTTATAAATATCATTCAAAGACTTTTAAAAGATAATAATTGGCTTTAATATTAATAGTTAAAATATTTTAATAGAAAGCCTTTTAATTACTTTATTTTGATTATATAAAATATTTATATTACTAATAGCTATTTGAAATGTAACAATTATTAGCCTACTTGGAAGGCATCTAAAATATATAGTATTAATAAGATGAAATATAAGATTTACTATATAGAATATAAAGGTATTTCATATATTACCCCTAGGGAATATATTATTTTTAACTTCTACTCCTATTATTTAAATTATAATAATCATATCTTAATTTTGATATTTATAAATAGAATTACCAATTATATTTAGGATTTTCATCTTATTGATTATATTAGAACTATTATTATAAGAATATTTAAAAACTTTATCATATTTGTTAAGTATTAATATAGTATCAATATTAAAGTTTTTAAGTATAATAATAAGGTCTCTAAGTATAGAAATCTAAAGTACAATCTAATTTCTTGAAGTATATACCTTAAGCTATTTATTCTATATACTTACAATCAAAAAGAAATACTAAGTATATAAGAATAATTATTAAGATATGTATAAGAATTATAAGATATAAGAGTAAATTACTTTATAAGCCTTAGCCTAAAATCCTATAGGTACTACTACTGATTAGGTAGTAGTATTTCTTTATAACTAAATATTAATATACTTTTTGAATTTATTAATACTATATTAGAAGGTTTATAAAACTACTTAAAGAGCTAATATTATAAGGTTAGCCTTAGCCTATTTCTATACCTATAGCTATAAATATTTTATTCTCATTATAGATATAAAATTTAAACATAATTCTCTAATATACCTAGAGGGGTATACTTATATTAGCTTTTTAATTAATTATATTTTAACTAATTAATATTAGATATAAAACCCACTTTAAAATAATAGTATAATGATTTATAATATCTCTTTTAATAAAGAATCTTTTCAATAGAGATTTAGTCTTCCTATAGGATAGCTTCAAATAATCTAATTTTAATAAAGGTTCTTACTAATTATAAAAGTGAGTAATTATAATAGAGTTATTTGAAATTAATTTAATTACTCATTTAAGTCTTAGTAAAGAATTTAATAAGATAATTTATATTAAAATGAGATGTAATTGAAGTTACTTGAAGTTTTATATTTATATAGTAGCTACCCTTAAGTTTTACAAAGTATTATTTAAAATTGCGAAGTTTGTATTAATAATCCCTCTATAGTTACTTATTATATTCTTTTATAATGTTATTTATATAAATAAAACTATAGAGAAGTAAGGAGTTTAAATACCCCTAGAGACTATTAAATCTAAAGAATAGATAAAGTATTATATTACAATAACTAGGAGACTTTTATTTAAAACTACTTTTTAGCTAGTATTGTATAGTTATTTTGAAATATTTAAAAGTATTCTTATTTATTGCTATAGAATAGTATAAGTAGTTAATGAGAAGGAGTCTCAGGAGTTTCACTTTTCTAAGAACTTTCAAATATAAATATTATAAATTCTAATAATGAACTTTAATTATAAGGTAAATAAGATATTAGAAACTATTTAAAACATAGAAGAATAAAAATTCTTATTCTAAGAGTTTTATAATCAAGATTATTATTATTATTTATATCTTATTAATTTAATCTTTATTTATCTATGTATGAAGTTTATAATAGTAATTAAATAAACATATCTTAAGAATTGTATTAAATTATATTTTTAGAATAAGATTAATAAAGCTTGTATAAAGAATTTGAAAACTTTAAAGTATTACTAAGTTTATATTTATAAACTTAATAAGTATAAATACTTCTTAAAAGTTAAAGCTTAATTGATTATCTATAGAAATTAATAGCTATAAGATAACTATAAGACTTATATAGTTATTCTAATAGGTATATTATTTCAAACCTTTATAATAATTACAAATAAGCCTGTTACTTCATATAGAGAACATTTAGCACCCAGTTAGGACTTATGCCCTAACCTACCTTATAATAACTATTATAATTATAGTTACTTTAGGTCTTCAAATTATAAGAATATTATATTAATAGTATATAATATAATATTACTAACCTTAGGTTATCTTACCTAATAATACTATCTTAAGCCTTCCTAACTATTAGCTAATAACTACTAGTTATAGATTTCGATATATATACTTTTTTAGATACTTAATAAGCTACTTCTAATATATGTTTAAAGCTTTTACAGTTATTACTAAATACCCTACTTTTAAACACCAGATTCCTTTTTATTTCTTCAATCTTATACTTCTTAGCTATACTAATAGCCTTATCTACTAGTAATATTTTAAAGTTAAATTTAGCTATAGCTATTTTAAAAAAGCTAGGGAAAATAGTAAAGTCGCTTTTATATAATATTAGCTTATTTAAACTTTTATAAAAATAGTTATACTTTTTATACTTATCAATAGTTTTAATAAGATCGATATTTATATTAAAATTATAGGGGTTAAGTAAAGTAATAGTATTCCTATTATTATTATTATTATTACTAGTAATAATAGTATTATTAATAAAGAGAGGGCTAGTCTATAGTAGTCTATTACTCTCTTTTATCTATAAGGCTAGTATTATTAAGATATACTAATAGTATTATTAATAGCCAGCTAGTATAAGTTAATATTATAAATACACTATAGTAAGTTTAATACTTTAAAGCTACTACTATAAAGACTATCACGCAGCTTATACTAATTTCTAGGTTAAAACTAGGTTTAAACTAAATATTATACTACTAGGTTCTTTTTACTATATTGACCTATAGAGATATATATAGGCTATAGTATATTACTAGGTTTTTTTATTATAGAGATTTAATACTAAGCGTTATATAAAACTACCTATTAGGTAGGGGGCTAAATATATAATATATTATACTATAATAATTACAAACTATTTTAATCTTAAGTTATTCTAATATAATATAATATAAGAGTATAGCTAAAGGCTTTAACTAGGAAAGGTTTAGATATATAGGTAGGGTTTATATTACTATATAGACTATTACTTAAAGGATCTAAATTGTGATTTTTTAGCTAAAGATTCTTTCTAATACTTTAGTAGTTATAGCTGGCTAGTTATTAGGTGTATTATATAATCCTATTAATATATCTTTATAACTATCCCCCCCTCTAAGAACCTTAGTTTTTAAAACTATAATTATATATTCCCTAATATCTATTATAAAATTTACATATTACTACTAACTATTTATTATACTAAATACTTCTTTAATATTTATAATTATTCCGCTATAGTATTATTATTTATTTAAGTGATTTTTTATAGTCTAAATAATAGAACTAATTTTTATTGTTATTATTGTTAGCTTCCTATCGCTCTTTCTATTATTTGTGAATATATTTATTATTATCTTAGTAATATATTGATATTTTTAAACTTTATAGTATTATTCTAGTAGGAATAGTTTTTCAATTTTGCTATAATTCTTTATATTATTTCGCTATATATTTAGTAAATATTATTTACTTCTTGTATATATATCTTATTATTTTTTAAGTTTTTATTTATACTATCTTTATCTTTCTAATACCTTTTTATATTATCTTACTAATTATTCCTAATTTACTATTTTTTCTCTCTTCTCTTTTTCTCTTTTTTTTATTATTTATATATTATATATTCCCTAATAATATCTCATATTACTATTATTACTACTATCTTCCAAATATTTGTTTATAATAGTGAAGAAGCTCTTAATAAGGGTTTTCTATATTTAGAGTTTAGTAACTATTTATCCTATTTTAGCTATCTATTATTACTCTATTTTAATATAAAAAAACTACTCTATATTATTAGTAACTATATGCTAAAGTATATTTTATATAAAAAGAATAAGTAGAAATAATATAATATAAGTTATTCTTTTGCTATATATTTACTATCTTTATTAATTTTTGTTATTTAGGTTCTATTTAAGTTATATAGTACTACTGAGGCGATTTAGAATTAAACTATTATCTATTACTAAATACTTAAGCGAAAAGCCTTAACTCCTAAGTATAAGGGTAAATTACTCTATATTTTTTTTAAAATCTTAGTGAAGTAGTAGTATATATATGATATTATTTATAACCCCCTTATAGGTATATAAAAGAAGAAGCTTAGTTTGGAATATCTTCTCCTTTAGGAGATGTTAGCTGTCTATTAGTATTTAAATATTATATATTTTATTCTATCTACTCCTATAGCTTCTATATCTAGTAGCCATCAGTCTGCCACTAGAAAGTCTACTACTTCTAAAATTACTACCCCTAAGAAGGCTATTCTGACAAAGAAGACTATAGCTATTAAGAAAGCTCCTACTACTAAGTAAGTTATTATATTTTTAATACTTATTATACTTATAGTACTTATTATACTTATAGTACTTATTATACTGGTAATGCCTATTATTCCCATAATACTTATTATTCCCGCTATACTTATAAAGAAAGGTTAGAGATATCTTTATAAGAATATATTTAAACCTTAAGTATAAAAATTATATTATCTATATATATTAACTGAGTTATTATTAAAGTATATTGGTTTTTTCTAATTTAGAGATATATCCCTTAGAATAATATTTAAATTATTTAAATAGTTAATAGAATTATTTCTCCTTCCTTTTTTAGGATATTATTATTAAGTACTTAGTATTAATATTATATTAATTATCCTACTTCTTATAATACTAAATTATCTATTTTTAAAATTTCTAAATAACTTCCTATATATTATTTAAGTTAGCTATAGTTTCCTATATATTATACTCTATAGGCTATTTAATCTATTTTATAAAGAAGTATTTATTATCTCTATCTCCTTATTTTTTTATAATTTCCTCTCTTTTTTATTCTATAGAGTTATTTTCTAACTTAGGGAAAATAGCCTAGCTATTAGTATTCTTTTTACTATTCTATCTATAGTTTAAATAAGGAGATAGGGAAAATATTATATATTTAGTAATATTATTCTAATAGATATACTTTATATACTTATTCCCCTATTTTCTCTACTATTAAGACTTTAATATATCTTAATACTAACTTCTTATATTTAAACTTAAAATTTTTTATTAATAGCCTAATAATTACTTTCTAATTATATATATATAGTTAATATTTCAAGTTATATACTTTTACCTAACCTTTAACTACTATTTATTAATATTCTGCTATTTAGTAATATATTTAGTTAATATAAGTAATTTACTTTATAATACTTTAGACTATTAAGTCTTTTTTTACTATATATTTAACTATTCTTAAATAAAACCTATATAGTTTTTCTATTAGTAAGTATCTAGTAGTACTATATCTACTATTATTATATCAAAATATAGTTTTTCTTAGTTATACTACTTTAATAGTAGGTAAACTACTAATAAATATTCTAAAGTAATATTCTAATATTTAGTATATTTATTCTATTTAACTATCTATTTATAAGTAGTATATTATTAATAATTATCACTTAATTAGTCACTCTATTATAAACTTTTTTTAAAATTAACTTATAAGGAATTTATCCCTATTATTAATAATATTTTCTAGAATACTAAACTAATATTATACTTCTTTATAAAATATTACTACTAAGTCTATAGCTATTATCCTTTTTATTATTAAAATAAATATTACGAATTTTGTAAGCCTATCTATAATAATTAGGATAGTATTATATATACTACTATTTTAATAAGTATTCTTTAGAAGTCTTATAATAAAATTTATACTAATTTCTTAAAATAGTCTTATTAAGATAAGTAGAAATTATAACTAGCTATATAATTTATACTTTAATATTCTAATCCCCT
>AMCV02000016.1:1337856-1359145 GCA_000350065.2 Colletotrichum orbiculare MAFF 240422 | reverse complement strand
AGAATATTAATATAATTACTAATAATCTAATAAAGTAGTTAGTAGTTAATTTTAATTATAACTTTAGCATTCCTCTAGTATACTAATATAATAATATAGCTTTATAATATTATATAAATCTATATTTAAGTTAAAATAGAGCTTATAAGATATATTATAGCTAAACTACCTTTATACTTTAGGGATTAATACCCCCTAGTTCAATCATAATTATTACTAAACTATTATATAGCTTTATAAAAACTAATACTTACTAGTAGGTAATTTATTCTAAATATTATAAAGAGTAATTATAAATAGAGATATTAATATATAACTTATATCTTTTTATCTTATATTTTAAAAATAATATCTTTAGTCTTATAAGTATATAAACTAATAATACCTTTAACTTCTTAAATATTACTTTCTTATACTATAAAAATAAGAAGCTCTAAAAAATCCTATTTAAAATTAAACTTAAAATAGTCTTCTTAAAAGTAGTATTACTAGTATTTAATAGAAGTATCTTATCACTTAATAGTAATACTTTCTATTTATATTAAAAATACTAAAGGTAAAGGCTTGCTCTTATTAATATATATATAATGCCTAAAGTACTTAAGAAGGTATATATCGAATAATATATATATAGGATATACCTTACCTCGATATATTAGTTTGAAGTATTATTTAACTTCTCCTATATAATATAAGAATAATAACCTTTAAATAATAATACTACTATACTTAATAAATACCTTAAGTAGCAAATTAAGTATCTTAACTATAATCTTAATTTTATACTACTTAACTTCTCTAAGATATACTTTTATACTTTTATTAATAGCTTCTTTACTAATAATACTAACTTCTTATTTTAACTAAGATTTATAATAATCCTAAGCTAAGAAATTACTATTAGTAATAGCTAGTTCAACTTCTATAATAACTTTATATACTATTCTTCTATAAAGAATAAAAGAATTATTAGGAATATACTGACTTTAGAAATCTATATTATAATAACTAGTATAAACTTTACTTATACTATAACTATATTACTTAAAAAGATCTTCTAATACTAAAAACTCTTTTAAATCCTAACTATTATATATACTAACTTATACTTATTCTATAAATATTTTATAAAACTTAGTATTACTAAAGAAAAACACCCTATAATTAATATTATAGTATTAAAATAGTTATATAAATACTATAAACTTTACGAGATATAGTAGATTAATAGAGATAATAATATCGCTAATACCTTCATAAAAAGTATACTAAACTATATCCTTAAGAAATTTATTAATTTAAATTATATAACTATTCAAATGGAGGGATAAGTAATTTAAGTAGAATAGATAAATAGGTATTTAAATATTATTAAGATAAAAAAAGTATAGATTACCAAAAGTATTATTTTTTATATAAATAGATAGGTACTAAGGTATATAATAAAAAGAAAAAGTTACTAGTATTAGTTATACTATACTATAGGATATATAGTAACCATACGTATTACTATATATATAGTAATATGCCCTCCGCGCCCTACTAGTAATAAGTACTAAGTACCTAGCGCTAGCTATAGCTAATTGTATAGTAATTAGTAAGTAATTATTATACTATAGATCTAGAACTTTATATAGCGCCTTATACTATATAACATAATAATAATAATAACAAATAACTAGAATACTACTTTACACCTATATAGCAAGATTACATACAGCATATATTACCCTCTAGATAAACTAACACTTTATTATGAATTTATAATTTATTTAAGAACTTATTTAATATCTTTAAAATCTCTTACAAAATATATTATTTCATTTTTTATAAAGCTTCTTCTTCTTAAATATAAAATATACTATATTAGAATTCTAATTCTAATTCCTTATTAATTCTCCTGACAGAAGCTAATAGCTTACTCTTTATTACAACTATTAGTAGATATATTACCCCCTAAAGTATAACTTTAGCTTTCCTACCCCCTACTAAGTATTATAACTAACTCCTAGTTAGTCTAAAGCTAGATTCCCTATATTTATAACTAGTATACCTATCTTATATTAACCTTTTTAATAATAAATAACTAATAATTCCTTCTATGATAACCTTATATCCTTATATATTTATACTTTTATAACTATATATAATTTACATATCGCGAGATATTTAATAACTACTTACTATAAGTATTCTTTTTAAATATTTATTACCTTAATATCTATAACTTTGATATCCCTTAGACTAAGCCCTACTTACCCCTAAGATACAACTTTATACTATTAATATAAAACCTTTCTATTATTAATATAAGTCAACTTATAATCTCTATATAAGTATAACAAGACTTAGCTTATTCCTATTGGCAAGTTATCTTAATATATTAGCTAAATATAGCTTATATATAAATAATACTTCTATACATATAAATACTTCTGATATAATTAGATAACTTCTAAAACCTTTATAATTATATCGCTATAATACTCTAAGGTATCTAGTAATGGGTATTATAAAAGTATATTAATATTAAGGTATTATATAATTAATACTTAGTTTTTAATATTATTATTTTAATATAATAAGTTATAAATTAACTAGATAATATTTCTTTCAATATCTATAGGCTACTTATTAATTGTAATATTCAGGATATTTATTGATGATTATTCTAATAAAGTAATAGTTCTAACTATAATAATTATAAATAGATATTTCTATACTCATTCTATAACATTTTGCTTATAAATAGCTATATAGATTCTAAAGAGATTTTAGTTCTATTATAGAAGAATAACAAATTATAGAATATCTAGTCTTTATGAGCATTCTATTCTATTCTATTTTATTCTATTTTCAAGAGGTTTATAAAAACTTTTAACCTTATAACTTTAGTAGTTACTTTAAGCTATATGTATCAAGCTTTAGCTTTAATAAGATTCTTCTGATATAGATTATTCTTATGAGGTCTTCTATTACTATAGGGTTAAATATTAGAATTAGGGGTATAAGTATCTATAATAATAAGTAGTCTCATTACTATTTTAACTAGTTGAAAGTTAGTATTAATATAAATACTATTATTAGGTAAAGCTTATAGTTAAGTCTATATATATAGTAAAAAGCTTAAATACTATTCTAAGTATAGAGTAAAAGTAACCAAATAAATTCTCCTTACTTACTGATACTTATAAGGTATTCTCTATTATTTTATATATTTCTTTACTATAGGTAATTATAGTTATCATTATTATTATATCTTTAGTATTTCTAAAAGGGTAATATTTCAAGGGAGTTCAATATCTTTTATTTCTAAATCTAACTTTTATATTGAAATATTATTTTATACTTATATTATTTAAATAAAAGCTTTTGCTCATTCTAAATTTCTCTTGACTTTACTAATCTTTTAGTAAGTACGTATTAATAACAACTTAATAAGTTATAATATATTTATAGAACTTAGTAATATATTATAATATTTCACTCCTCTTAGTATATAGTTTAGCTATCTAAATAATCCATTTATTCAATTATTAGCTTTAGGCTAGTATTTCAAGTCGAAATTAAATACTAAGAATTTATAAATTCAATTGGTAAGTTTTCTTTAAAGACTTTATATTGGTATTATGATAATACTTATTAGAATTTAATTATCTATAAAGATTATATATTTCTTTAAGAGTTCTATTAAGTAATACTTTTAATAGGTAAAATCTTTAATGATGATTAGTCATTCTTATTGGTATACTCCCTGCTTTATTCTACTTGATTTAACTTCTTAAAATAGTAAGTAATCAGTTATAGTTAGCCTTCTATTTCTTATAATAAAATATTTAAGATTACTTATTATAATCTATCTATTTCTATTTTAATATTTCTAATGGAATCTTAATATTGGATAATAATTAATAAATAAAAAGTATCTTATAGTATTAAGAATATAGACCTTATATTTTCTAATTCTACAAAGACCTTTCTTTCTATTCGACACTTAAGAAATATGATAAGTAGTACTATTATTTCTACGTAGTTCGTAATAAATATATAGTAAAAGCTATAGAAGCCTAAAAATCTTTAAAGTTTGTTAAATATTTCTAGTGGCTTCTATTTAATAATAATTTGAATTCTTATTAAGCCTATTTCAACTCCTTCTTAATTAATTATATAATTAAAAAAGCTTATGTCTTCTATTTAAAATCCACACTTACGAAAGGTAATACAAATATATTTTTATATAACTTAATTAATATCTATAATAATATTTTAATATAGTTCTTTCTAATACTTATCATATATATTATAGTATTATGTATATATATTGTATAATATATATCAATCGAATTAATTACTGTATAGTTAATATATAGTTAAAAGGGTATCAGCATATTAATAATACTAAATAGTAATACTATATATTTATGATAATTATACTTTACCCTAAATATTATATTCTAGTAATCTTCTAACTTGATTTTAATAAAATCATACCTATTTTAAACGTTAAGCTTTAAAATTTATATTATATTCTAAAATCTATTTAAAGATTTATTAATAAGTAGTAATAGGTATTAGGTTTGAATGATAACCTTCTCAAGCCTCTTATAAGTAATATACAAATATAAAAGCTATAATTATTTAGAATAGAGAAGATTAATATATTTATCTCACTTATAGATAGCTATATATATCCATCTATTAGATTCTCTATAATATACATTCTTAGCTTTTCTAATTATCACTTATTTAGTAGATATAGAAATTCATCAGGTAATTTCTTATTTAGTTTTAAACTAATAATATATTCAATATCTTTGAAACCTAAGACTCACTTTACTTTAATCCTATTAAATACTTCTTATTTATTTATAAACCCCTTGAAGATATCTATTATTCTAATAACTTTATTCCTTTTTCTAAATACTTCTATATAAACCCTAAGATCTTCTTTTACCCTATTGAAATATAATATATAAGTATTTCTATTATTCTCAATACTCTCTTCAATAAATACTTCTAACTTAATAATAAATAACTATTTATAATATTCAATATTTATCTAAATATTTACTATAATACTTCTTTAACCTATAGAATCTTATTTTAATAAGAAGTCTATATATTCATCTAATTAGTAAGTATTAATAAAGAGCTAGTATATTTTCTATAGATAAATATTCAAATCTATAAGGAGAAATGTTAATTAGTATAGGTTTTCCTGATTCTAATATTAGATTATTAAATTCTTTTAATACGAATATAATCAGTCTAATTAAAATTAGTATTAATGATATAACTAGGGGCTTATTAAGAAAGTCTATTGATAAATATATATCTATATTTATTATTATTTCCCTCTCTCTATTATTTTAAAGACTAATTATTGAATTCTTAGCTATCTTCTCTATAAAGACTAATTCTTTAGTTCATATAAGGGTTATTAGTTTTATTTCTATACTTATTTGTTTCTCTCGATCTCTTCTATATAAAGTTTAGTGTTCATAATTTAAATCAAACTATAAAGCTCTATAGTGCTTTACGCTTAGGCAGTTATTAATATTATATTTATATTTCTCTTGTTTTTGTAACTTTTAGTTCTATATTTTATCTTATTATATAAGAAGTATATTCTTATAATTTATAGTATAGTGAATAAATAGAGGCTTCTAGCCTGGAGGAGGTATAATATTACTCAATCTTTTAATTTCTTATTACTAATTGTTTAGTGTTAATAAAACTAATAATTCTATTTATCTTACTTGTTGAACTTGTGATAGGTAATTAGTAAAAGGTCAAGGGGAATTAATAACTCTCAATTATTAGAGAATAGGTTATTTAGAGTAGTATCTGAAAATAGTACTAATATTAATATAAATATTAATAGTAATAAGAAGTTCGGATTCTATAAGAAGTAGGAAACCTCGTAGTATTAATATCTAAATAGAATTTATTTATAGAAACATTAACCTTATATTATATAGAGCTTTCAGCTCTATTATACTTAGGCTACTAAGTAGTCTATTTACTAAATATTCTAATATTATAGTTTAATTAACTTGGAGTATAAATAATTAAGGTAGTATAATCTTAATTCTAATAATTGGTTTTCTATAATAAATAGAAGATATAGAATTATAAGAGTGGTACAAAGTATTCAAACCTTTAAATAATTAAAATAAGATATGAGGATAAATATAAGTAATAATTAAATAGCTAGAACTCTACTATCCCCCTTAAGGTATAAAAGATGAATAGATCTTTCATAGCTTAAAAAATAGTAAAAACTCTAAAAACCTTATAGTAAAAATAGAGAAACTTTAAAAGATTAAAATCTGAAAAGCCTAAAACCTAGAAAGAATTTAAAGGAAAGAACTTCAAAATAAAGTAAAAGAAACTAGGAAAAACCAGAAAACCCTAAGATTAGTTACGAATTAAAGGGAAAGATTAATCTTTAGAAAATAGACCACTAAGACTATTTTTTATAAGAAGGCTAAATATTAACCTTATTCTATAAAGTCCTCTTAATAATCTTATTCAATTTAACTTAGCCTAGAAGCTTTGTTAAAGGATTAGTAATATTATTATTTATATCAATATAATAGAGATTAATCTAATGAATTTAAATAAGGTTTCTAATATAGTAATAATAAATATTAATATATTTAGCTTTTCTATAGAATTTAGTATTGTTTAAAAAGCTTCTTAGCTAATTTATCATTTATAAAGGTAATTAGCCTATCAATAGCTTTCAATCCTAAAGTAATATTAGTAAAACCATAGTTGTTATATAAATAAATAACTTTTTTAGTAATATTTATTAGAACTACATACTTAGTTTTATAAGTAGATAGAGCTACTATTTTCTATTTAGCTAAGTTATAACTTATAATATTATAAATATCTAAGTAAAATATATAAGTTAAAATAGATTTTCTATTACTGATATTTCTAGTTCAATTTAAGTCTTTGAACCTAAATGTATTAGAAGGATTAATATCATTATAGCTATGAATTAATCCATAATTAGGTTTTTTCTAAGTAACTTTATATCTTATTAAGGATAATAAAATACTTTTTAGAAGGACTTAAAGACAATTGAGAGTAGGTAGTAATAACTAGAATAATATCTAGTCTAGTCTTTAAGGCTAAATATAATAAAGCCTTTATTTCTTTTTGATATTTTAATATCTTTTCTTTTATAAAATTGTCCTTATTTATAAGGAATTAAGCTTTATTATCTATTAGAGTATTAAATCTATAGACTTTCTATTAGGTTAACTATAGCACTAAGGTAGCTAAAGCTGTAATAATAGGTAACTAAGCAGTTGACCTACTTATTTGGGCTAATAAGAATAGTAGGATTATAGTATGGATTTATCCCTATAGTATACAGTATATATACACGCATTATAACCTAGATATAGATATTACAGAAAAAGATAACTAGTTACATAATATTTACGCAATCGATTGATTATACCGTTTACTAGTTATAAACCAATACTAATTAGTAGTATTTTACTACTACTAGTACTACTTATTACTACTTAACTATAGATTAACAAGGAATAATCTGAAGAAATAAGATTACAATACTTCTTAAGAAAGTCTCTAGAAGCCTATATAGTAAAAATAGATAGATTTAAAGCTATTACGACTACATACTATACTAAGATACTAACATAACTTCTAGAAGCCTATATAGTGAAAATAAGGAAGGAAGGCGAACTCGTGACGACTTATTAACTTAACATCATTTATATCTATTATATAATATATTGATAATTAAGGTTCCTGCTAATTCTTTAAAGTAAAAAGTATAGTAATAAATATAATAAGATTAATATAAGTAAGAGAGAAGGATCTATAGTAAATTGCTATTTCTTATTACTATCCCCTAATATCCTATATATATTTAATAAATAGAGAAATAAAAAAAGATTAATTTAATAACTATAATATTATAATAAACTTTCTCCTAATAAGAATAACCTGAGGAATAATATCTAAAGCTTAATCTAACTTTTAGAATCTAGGTTATAATTAATAAAAGAAAAAGAATTTTAAGAAAAAACTTTATTTTATTTAGTAAGGAGATCCTAAGAAGTAATACAGAGAAACTAGTAATATAAAATAATAATAGAAGTATTTCTAATATTTATCCCTAAATATTCTGTAAGTGATTATAGTAGTTACCCTATAAGGATATCTAGAGAACTAGTAAGTTTATAATATTGTTATAAATAATACTAAAACTAAAAGTATTATGAAATTGTCGTTTATTATTCTTATTCCTAAGTATTCTCTAAGTATTTATTTATATACTATTAATATAAGAAGACTAATAGATATTACTTACTAAATAGTATAAGAAGAACTAATAGATACTAAGACATACTACTATTTAGCTAAATATAATTACTAAAAAAAAGATTAAGAAGAAAAAAACTCCTAATAATTAATAGTAAGACCTAAAGTATAAAGAAAGAGGATAAATATAAGAAATAGTATAAGAGGGGATTACTAAATATTAATTTAATATAATAGATATTACTACTTATATAATAAGTATAGTAGTTATTATTCCTAAAGCTATCTTCTATAGGATACTGAGAAGAAGTATTACTCTATTTACTAATTACTATATATAATAATAACTTATAATACTTAATTTCTATCTCTTATTACTTCTATCTACTATTAGTAGTATATTTATATAGCTATAGTATATAACTATATTAAAAGGATTAGCTTAATAATTATAACAACTTCTTTTTTAGTTTTAGCTAATAATATTATCTTATATATATTATTAGATATATTATTAAATATAATAACTAGATAGAAGTCTACTTTAAGAGACTATTAAGAACTATTAGAAGTTTAAATTAAGAAATATATATAGGGTTCTATTAGAAAGAGATTTCTATTTAATAATTATAATTTATCTAATAAGTATATATACTTCTAAAACTATAGTTCTTAGAGAAATACTTATAATTAAGATATAATAAAGCTATACTAACTATAGATATTCTCCTAACTTATTACTCTAAATTATATCTTCCTTACTAAACCTTATTAATAATCCTAAAGAAGTATAAGGTAACTAGAATACAGTAATTTATACTAATAAGTATAAGAAAATATTCTAATAAATTAGGGTAAAAATACTAGTTAGTATATACTAGAAGGTTATACCTAAATAGTAAGGAGAATAAGCTATACTTTTTAATGAAGATATAAATATTAATAATATATATATTTATTATTATATATAGGTATAGAAAGAATAAGATTTCTACTTTAAAGATTTATGAAATACTTACTAAAGAGCTTTCTAAGACTGGGAGGAGGTATACTTTAGTGTAGTAGAAAAAGGGGTATTATAGTTACTTAAGAACTATTTTATTAGTAGAAGAATATGCTTACCTATAAGTAAGGAGACTATAAAAGAGAAACTAGTAGAAATATTCTATAAAGATGTATTAATATAATAGATAGAAGAGAGTATTAAAGCTAACTAGAAGGAATATTACTATTTAAGATAAGAGATTAAGAAGAATTTAGAGTATATTGAATAATTCCTAAAAGTTAGAAGGTTTATACTTATTAAGAAATAATAATCCTTTACACTAGAAAGCTTAAAAGTAGAGATAACTCTAGTATAAATAATACTCTTAATATTAACTAATAGAAACATATTAATACTAAGCTTATAGCTAGTTAAACTAATCACCTAGATAATTATACTTATATAAAGCCTTATTATAAGGAATAATTCTAACTAAAAGGAATAATAGTAAATAGGATCACAGAAACCCCTAAGGCTTTATATATATTTTAGGGGAAGTTACTAGATATCTCTAAAATAATATATTATTTTTAGCTAGCCTTATGAGAAAGTTAAGACGTTATTTAGTAAAGTATACTAATTAAATAATAAGTATATAGGCGAGGACTATAATATCTTTGAGGACAAAATGTAAATATTTATTATTAAATATATTAGCTATAATATTAAATAGGACTTTATAGGAAGAGTATTTAATAATATACTAACTAGGTAAATATATATATATTATAAGATATTAGTTATACTAATCTAAAATAACCTTTTAATTATCTAAATAGCTATTATAGTTAGAGATAAACTCAAAACTTTTATAACTTATTATAACTACTATAAGGAATAGAAGAATATAAATCTTAAGATATTTACTAAAGATTATAGCTATATTGATATAATTAAAGCGTTTAAAGTAATAGTAATAAGGATTAACCTATTTAGATACATCTATTTAAACCCTTAAGATCTATAAGAGAAGGTTAATAAAAAGATATATATAACTATATACTAAGCGTGTAATATAGTTGACGCCCTCTATAACGTTATTAATAAGGTAAAGCTAATTATCGACGGGTTATACGAATAAATTATAGAGATCCTTAGAAGCTAATAATGATGATTTAAGTAAAAGAATAATTATATTATAGATTATAATTAATTCCTAGCTAACTATATATATAATAGCTAAGGGTATAATTAATACTTTAACTACTAATAATTATATTAGCTTCTATATTAATTAGGTAATAGTAATACCTTAAGGCTACTTTATAAGAAACCTTAAAGTAGAAATATACGTAGTAAATATTAAGTATATATAAAACTATTAATAGAGTGCTGGTTAATGAAGTATACTAATAAGGAACGTAAGGTAGCGGTATTATATTTTAAGAAGGTATTTATTATTAATATAAAGTTAGTAATAGAAATTACTATATATCTTAATAAAGCTATACTAATAGAGATAACTATAGAAATATTATATAATAATATAAATAAGATATTAGATAAAGACTTTATAATAATTTATTTTATAATTATAAATAGTAAAGATAGAATAATTAACCTAGGGAAGCTTATAGAGATTTTCTAGAACTATACTTATTACTACTTTATAATACTAATTAAACTAGAGACTTTTCTAACCTTAAGGTTTTCTAAAATTATATTTAAAGGTATCTACTTAGATATAAAAGCAGGAAAACTATTTATAAGAAATATATAATAATTAAAAGCCTTCTAGAAGATTATACTTAATATTTAATTTAACAAGATTATCCTAAAAATATATATAAAATTTAGAGATAGGTAAGGTATTATAAGTTTTAGTATAGTTTGAGTATTTATGCTTTTTAGAGATATCAACTTTAATATTATACTTATAGTTATCCTATTTCTTCTTAATCTCCTTAATATAAATCAATTCTAAATCTACTTTAATAATCTTAATAATAAAATTAAATAAAAAGGAGTATTATTATTTATAGAGAGATATAATAGATACCTATAGTTCTTAGTCTAAAAAGATTTTTATAATAAAATTATTAATTTCTTTATAGAGATAGAGATATAGCGACTATATAAGAGATTTGGCCATCCTAGTGTCTAAAAGCTGAATAATATCTTTAATAGAATAGGCTAAATTATAATTATTAGTAAAATTAAAGTAATTATAAAGGATTACTACTAATGTTAAATAAATAGTAAGGTATTATATTAATTTAAGTTTAGCTTTAAGGATAACTATAAGTTTAATATAGAGATTATTATTAATATTATATATTTTAATAGTAATAAGCCTGTATTATACGTAGTTAATATATTAATAGTATTTATAACTATAAGGTTTATAAAGAGTATCTCTATAGAAAATATATAGTATATACTGAAAGTATATTAGATTGATATATATTAAGATTTCTTAGATAGAATTATTATTAATATAAGATATAATTTTACTATTAAAAGTTTTAAGAGAGAGGCTAATAATATAAGTAGTAAGGTGAAGATTATATTAATTAAAGTTTATAATAGTATTAGTAAGGTTAAATAATACTATACCTTTTTATAGAAAGTATATAAGATTATATATAATAAGATACTTAAGATATTAAGAGACGAAGTATTCTAGAGTATTATTAAAGTAGTTAATAATATTAGTAGTCCTAATAGTTTTATACTAACCTTATTTGTTTTTAAAGTATACTTACGTCTTAATATAATATTACTACTATCTTTAGATATAATGAGATATATAGTAGTTATCTATAAAGCGATAGAAGAAGTATATAAAATTTACGCGTAGTACTAGGTTTTAGATACTTTAAATATACATAATAATTTCTCTATAATATCTATCTACTAGCTCCTACTATAGTTAAATATATATATCTATTAAGAATACTAAAGCTAAACTAAACCTTTTAGGTTTATCTTAATTAATAGGGAGATATATATTATAGAGATAGAAAGGAGGCTTAACGTTTTCTAAATAATAATAATTAAATCTTATTACTAATTTTAAATTAAAGAAAATAATAATAAGAACCCTTATAATGATAAGGTTAAAAAAGAAATTCTACTTAAAGAGATAATTATTATAATAATACTTAAAGAGATATTAAAGTAATAAAAATAACTATATAAGAATAATATTTTTATTATAAAAACTAGTTTTTTTAATACTATATATTATAATATCTATTTTATAATAAAAGAAGCGGAAGTACTAGCTAAGATTATAGATCTCTATTAATATAGTTTTATTATAATACTAAATAAGCTTTTTAAAAAATTATATATAATAGAATAAGAAACCTTCTTAGTAAAAGGAGTACTATGTTTTAAATGCTTCGATATTTAAAAATATAAGTAGATAAAGATCTTTAGCTTTAGGTTTATTAATGAAGTTAAAAGTATTAATAATACGCTATATGAAAAGTTATATCTAGTCGTTAAGAGATTTAGTAATAAGGAGAAAATTAATATTTTCATATAATTATTAATAATATAATAGGTTAACTATTACTTTATACTAATACTATTAGTAATACTATATTTTAATATTCTTATAGAAGTTTATTTTTATAATATTATTTAAATATATATATAAGTAGAGATATTACTAAATTACTTTATTTTAGTAAAACTACTTATTAGCTTATAGTAAGTATATTTAGAAAGTATAATTATTATTATTATCTAGTTATTATATAGTTTTGTAGAGTTAGGTATATACTAGTATGTAATATATTCTAATTATTATAAAGAGAAGCTAGGGATAGAGATTTTATTATATAACTTATACCTCATAATCTCTAGGGTAGATAACTTATACTTTAGTATTATAGGTATATAGATAGATAATACCTTTAGTTTCTACTTACTTAAGTTTAATAATAAAGAAGAAGAAGAATTCTAGTAAGTAAGATTTATAATAAAGCTAAAGTTAATACTTATAAATAATAAGCTCCTTATTTTTAATAGAAGTATAATAACTCTTAAAAATAATAGTAATATAATTCTTATTTAAAAAAACTAAAATAGGAAGATTAATCTTATTAATTATATTTCTAGTAAAGCGAAATTAGTATATATTGAATAATAGGTATAAGAGGTATATATAGCTTCTATATACTAACTAGAAGTATATTTCAACTTCTCTACTACAACTTAATACTAAGACTTAATAGAGGAAGATATTAAGAGACTTAATAAACGTTTTATATAGTAAATAAATAACTTAGAGTAAGGTCTAATATTTATCTTTATTAATATTAAAGAGATAAAGCTTTATATTTTTATTAATAGATCTTTACTAATAACGAAAATATAATATCTTAATTAGGATTTATTATTATTTTAGGAATAAAGAGAAATAATAAGGATAATAATACTTTTAAGTTTAAAAGTAATATTATCTACTTTTCTTCTATTAAATTAAAAAGAGTTATATGAAGTATATTAGCCTTTAAAATCTATAATATAACTATAAGAGTTAATATAAAGTATATAATCTCTACTATTTTTAGGTAAATAACTAAATATTTAAAGATACTAATAATACTAATAGTAGTTTATACTAACTCTTACTCTTTCTATAAGTATTTTAATAATTATATAAATAAAAAGAGATCTTTAAGATTTATTAGATTAATAGTAAAAATAACTTTGTAAATAGTATAACTAAAAGATCTAATAACTAAGTTTTTAAAAAGTTTATAATAATAAATAAGGTGATAATATAGATAGAAAGATAGGTTATAAAAGCTACTAATAGTAATAAGAGGAAGAGATAAAGGTAAAAAGAAGGTATATAGGATAATAAGAAGAAGGTAATAGAAAGAGAGGAAAATATATTATAATAGGAGCTTAAAGTATTTAATATAGTATTAAATAAAAAGCGTATTTTTATAGAGAAATACTATTTATAGTATTTTTACAGTTTTTGGTATATTTAAAAAGATTTGTGCAACTGGAGGCGACTTTATGCTTATTTTGCGTTTTATACTATTTTGCATTTTACGCTATTTTTATATTTTATACTAGTTTTAGTGTTTAACGCGTTTTAGCTATAAAAGAGAGTATTATTAGTATTAGGTTAACTACGGTATTAAGGTGGCTAAAGCTATGATAGTAGGTGACTAAGTAGTTAACCTACTTATTTAGGTTAATAAGAATAGTAGGATTATAGTATGGATTTATCTTTATAGCGCGTAGCGTATATACGCGCGCCGTAACCTAGATATAGATATCATGGAAAAAGATAACTAGTTATGTAATATTTATGCAATCGATCGATTACGCCGTTTAGTAGTTATAAACTAACACTTTCTTTTTCTTATATTTAGTAAGAATTCTTCTAAAATATTTAAACTAATTTATTTCTATATTTTTGTTCTTATAGTTAATAATGGAATCATTATTTAAAAAGGTATTAGGCTTTTTTAGATTATAGACTTTAATACTTTTCTTAAGACTACTATAAATATATCCTAAAGGGGTATAGTTATTAGCTCCTAATAGTATATTATTAATATAAAATATTAAAATAAATCAATATTTACTTTTATTAAGGGTATTATTAAGTATAAATATACTTTTATTATAAGGAGATATTTTGAAACTAATTTTATATAAGATAGATTTAAAGTATAAATACTACAATCTAAGGCTTTATTTTAACTTAGATAAAGCCTCTCTTATGAATAAATAAAAAGCTAATTCTTATAGTTAGTACTATAAATTAAGCTTTTAGAACTTTTATTATAGATATAGCTAGTAGGTAATTTGATATATATCTTTCTATCTACTTTTATATAGATAAATATAGTAGTAATATTATATTGAATCAAACTCTAGCTATAATGAATAGATATAATTAATATCTATCTATAACTTTCAGGCCTATAGGTAGGATTAAAAGTTTCTAAATATTTAATATTAAAATACTAATTAATACTTTAAGTAACCTGTTTGGGTCTATATATAGGAATACTAAAATTCTAAATAATAAGTTATATATTATAAATCTATCTACTTCTCAATATATTAACAGTATTCTTGTTAATAAAAGAAATGTTAAATATTAGTATAACTATCTCAATTTCTATAGCCTTAATAAATTTAACTTCTTGATTAATAATTTAAATCTAATTATTACTAAACTAAGAACTTATTACTTTTAAAAAAGTAGTTAGTTTATCTAGAATATTAACTAATAATATATATTTGGTAATATGAAAACTACTATTCTTATTGATAAATAAATTATGATTATAATTATATTGATTATAGGCAGTATAAAGAACTAAAGAAAGATAGGTTCTAATTACAAGGAATATACTTTCTTTTTATAAATACTATTTATAGTCTTTTTCTAACCTTTAGACTTAAAGAAGAAATTTCTATAGATATAATAGACTTTCTATTAAAGTTTATAATACTATCTATAATCCTATTAGAACGAATTGTTTTAAAACTACTTAAAACTTTATTAAGAGAAAGATTTGAATTACTATTACTATTATTAGTTTTATGAAGAAGAAGAAAATAACTAGTATTCTTAGTAGAATTATAAATTCTACTAGACTTAATAATAACTAGATTCTAAAAAGAATTATTAGAATTAGGTTATTTGGACTCATTTTCTTTATTGGGTTAATTAGATTTAATAGTAATAATACTATTAAAAATACATAATTCTTCTTTTTACTCAGAATTAAATTAGTTCTAAAGAATATTTATATCTGTAGATTAAATAATATCATAGACTGGAAATTTCCAAACTCAATAATAGTTATAACCTTAAGTAATTATAATATACTTTTTTACTTTTAAATGAAACTTCTTAGAATACTTATTCTTAATTTTATAATAATAGATCTTACTATATATTTTTATATTACTAATAAAAGGTCCCTTTCTATTCTTTAACTTATATAGACTTTTAAACTAAATAGAAGAATAAGATATTTAATTATAAATATAAATAGAAGCTAATCTAGCTAAATTTTAAAAATATAAAACTAAATTAGAAATCCAGATAAGGATTCTAGTCTCATTAATTTTAATACTTATAGTCTGTTCAATCAAAACCTTTGGCTTATAAATATTAGGTAGATTTATACTATAAATAATAATATTATTATCATAAGAAATCTTTATTCTATTATTAGAAAACTTAAGAGTACTATCTATATTAACTTCTTCAATTCTCTTACTATTATTCCTATTATTAGTTATTTTAATAAACTTTTTAAAAGCTGAAGTAACTTCTTTAGAGTTTTTACTTCTTCATAATGTTCCCTAAATACATTTATTATACTTATTTAGAGATAAGATAAAGTACTTAAAGTAATTATAGCTCTTTAGTAAGATAAGTCTATATAGGTCTAAATTGATATAATTACGATATTTAAACTTCTTAAAAGTATTTTAATTTCTATTAACTTTACTAGTAGACCTACCTTTAAAATAAGTTTTATAAAAAGGTAATCTATTACTTTTAGAATACTTATAATTAATATTATTTATTATATTCTTAATTAACTTAATAATATTACTAGTATGGCTTATTCTATTGTACTATAGTTTTAAGTTATTAATATTAGCTATATTAATATAAAAATCTAATTACTTAGGTTGAATAGAAATTCTAAACGTATAGAAATTATTACCCTTAATTCTTATGAGTAAGAATTTATCTTACTTAATATTATATAATATAGATTTATTGTAGACGATAGATAATATTCCTATCAAATTGAATTCAAACTAACTAAATAGGTTAATATTTAGTTATATTATATAATAAATCTTATGTAAAAGATATTGAATATTATTTAAGATAGTTTTCAAATTACCTTTTGTAGTTAAAATAATCCTTTTAATATTTCCCTATTTAATACCTTAAAGAGCTTTAGTTTTATTAATTATAAGATTGTAATTCTTAACTATATAAATAGTAATTCTAATATTAATAACGAATATAAAATCTTTAATCTATTTCAGAGAACTCCTTACTTTTTCAATCTTCTTAGAGATTAAGATATTTAGAATTCTTGTAATAGAAATATTTTCAAGAAAAAGTTAAATTAGAAGTATATTTTTAAACTTGATACTTTCTTTTTTATCTTCTTCTTCTTCTTCTTCATCAATATTAGAAATAGATTATATAAGATCTTTATTTATATTACTAGAAATCTCTTTAACCATTTCTTTTTAAATTAAAGTAATACTAAGTAATTCTAAATTATCAGTCTTATTTTTTTATTCTCTTTCTTTTTAGAAGACTTAGGAAGACTCTTATTAATTTTAGATTTTATCTAAATAGGAGCTCTTTTAATATAAAGATTAAAACAATTCTTTTTAATATAATTGGTCTTTTTATAACAGTTATTAGCAAATACCTTTCTATTTCTTCTAAGGCTTCTTGAAAGCTTTAAAAAAGACTATTTAACGAGCTTATTCTTAAAATCCTTTTTAAATATAAATTTAATTCAAGAAGTCTAGATTTTCCTTTGAAATGTATCTAATAAATTAGAAGATAAGGAATCTCGTTTATAAGAATCCTTATTAAATTTAAAACTCTAAGTAATCAAAGTGATATAATAATTATAACTTGTATTTAAATTATTTAGAACATAAGTAATAATAGTTTAATTAAGTAGTTCAATATTATTAAAAGAAAGATTATTAATAGGATTCTTTATCTTATTTGGATATTTTTCTATAGACTTAAAATTACTAAAAGTAATATTAAAGGGTTTTTAATAAGAAAGAAACTTATTAGAAAAACTAATTAATTTATAGCGTCTTTTGAAATACCTAAATATATAAAAAAATATTAGTATTATTCTTAATAACTCTTAAAATACTCCTTTATAATTAAACTACATATAACTAAGAGTTTTATTATACTTATTAATACTGATTCTAATAACAGGCTTAGTTAAATTTATAGTAATATGTTTACCAATAAGTAAAGTCTTTATATAAATAGACTAAATATTATAATTCTAAATCCTTTTTAATTTAGAGATAAAGTATAACTTAGAGTTACCTATATTCTTATATACTAACTTAAGAAAGTAAAATAGTTCTTTGATAAAGAATTATTTTAAATCCTATAGTAGAATGAAAATACTTAGAATTAAACTCTAATAAACTATTATTAATTGAAAAATCAATAATAATATAACTTAATAGTTTATTAATAGATTAATACTCTTATGACTGATAGTAATCTAGTGTTTAAATCTCATAAGAAATATTTAATTATAAAGATTAGAGATAATTTAAAATTCTAATTTATAAAAGTCTTAGTAGACTTAAGATTCTATTTTATAAAAGTCTTAATAGACTTAAGATACTAATTTATAGAAGTCTTTATAGATCTAAGAGATAGTTTATAGAGAGTTTTAGTAAACTTAAAATATAAGAGATTTCTAGCTTTTACTACTTAACTATTTCTTTAATTAGCTTAATAGTAAGCCTATTATTTTAATTAGTGTAACCTCCTTATAAACTCGTCTAATAATAAATCGATTAATTAATAAGGGGAGTTAATTAATTAACTAAGATAGGTATAAGGGGAATAAGCTATTAAACTTTATAAAAGTAGTTAAGAGAGGTTTGATATAGATAAATAGGTATAGGGAAGCTTAAAGTTAATTTATATAGTCTCTAATATAACCTGAATAAATATTAATAAAGATGTTAATATTAATAGTAATAATAGAAATAAATAGAAGTATAATATAAAAAGAGAAGTTAATATAAAGTTAGGCTTATAATCTATTAAATAAGTGATAATTAATTCGTAATTAATAGAAAGTAAAAAGCAAGTAATAAGTCTTAATTGTAAAAGAATAGGTTATTTAGAGTAATATTTGAAAATAATACTAATACCAATATAAATAGTAATGATAATAGGAAGTTTGGATTCTATAGGAAGTAGGAAACTTCGTAGTATTAATATCTAAATAGAATTTATTTTCAGAAAGGTTAACCTTATATCATATAGAGCCTTTAGCTTTATTACGCTTAGGCTATTAAGTAGCCTATTTACTAAATATTCTAATATTATAATCTGATTAATTTAGAGTATAAATAATCAAAGTAGTATAATCTCAACTCTAATAATTAATTTCTTATAATAAATTGTTAGTTTATAACTAGTAAATGTCGTAATCAATCAATTGCGTAAATAGTGCGTAACTAGTTATTTCTATTTATGATATCTATATCTAGGCTACAATATATATATATACTATATACTATAGGGATAAATCTATATAATATTCCTTCTATTCTTATTAGTTTAAATAAGTAGGTTAACTATTTAGTTACTTACTACTATAGCTTTAGCTACTTTAGTATTATATTTAACTTAATACTAATAGTATTCTCTTTTATAGCTAAAATATATACAATACTAAAATTAGTACAAAATATAAGTGTAGTATAAAATACCAAAATAGTATAAAGTATAAAATTAATATAAAATTACTTCTAGTTATATAAGTCCTTTTAATTATACTAAAAGATATAAAAATACTATAAATAGCATTTCTCTATAAAATTATACTTTTTATTCAATACCATATTAGGTATCTTAAGTTTCTATTATAACATACTTCTCTTTCTCTATTACTTTCTTCTTATTATTCTATATATCCTCTTTTTACCTTTATCTCTTCTTCTTATTACTATGAGTAGTTTTTATAATCTATCCCTTTATTTATATTATTACTTTATAGATTATTATAAACTTTTTAAAAGTTTACTTATCAGATCTCTTAATTACACTATCTATAAAGTTATCCTTATTATTAATCTAATAGATCTTAAGGATCTCCTGTTATTTATATACTTATTAGAGTACTAAAATATCAATTATAAAATACTTCTTTTTAATAATATTTAATTTAAAACATTTTTTATAGACAAAATAGGAATTAGTATAAATTATTATTAGTATTATTAGTATCTTTAAATGACGAGTTATTTACTTAAGGATAATAAAGATTAAATTTTTTATATTAATTCCTATAGTTATATTATAAACATTAGAAATTAATATATTTTATATAATCTTTTTTTATTCAATAGAAGAAAGGTAGATAATATTACTTTTAAGTTTAAAAATATTACTATCCTTATTATTTCTTCCTATCTCTAAAATAATAATAAATCCTAGTTAAGATATTATATTTTTAATATCAATAAGAAATCTATTAATAAAAGTATAGAGTTTTATCTCTTTAATATCAATAGGGATAAATATTAGGCTTTATTCTAAGTTATCTATTTATTATATAAAATATTTATTAAGTCTATTCATATCTTTTTCTATTAAGTTCTAATATTAAGTTATAATAGAGAAGTTAAAATATACTTCTAATTACTATATAGAAGTTTGATATACCCCTTATTTATATTATTCTATATATACTAATTTTATTTTACGAGAAGTATAATTAATAACTTTAATTCTCTTATTTTAGTTTTTTTAAATAAGAATTATATTATTATTATTTTCAAAGACTTTTATACTTCTATTGAAAATAAGGAGTTTATTATTTATAAGTATTAACTCTAGTTTTATTATAAGTCCTATTTATTAGAACTCTTCTTTTTCTTTATGATTAAATTTAGAAAAATAGAAATTAAAAGTATTATCTATCTATATTTTTATAAGACTACAACATAAGTTATGTATTCTAAACATTATAAACTATAAGTTATATAATATATTTTCTATCTCTAGTCTCTCTTTATAATAATTAGAATATATTATATATTAATATATATTTAATTCTATAAAGCTATATAATAACTAGATAGTACTAATAATTATACTTTTTAATCATACTTATTATAAATTAATAAGTAGCTTTATTGAAATAAAAGAATTTAGTAATACTTTTATT
Organism: Colletotrichum orbiculare MAFF 240422; assembly: GCA_000350065.2. NCBI lineage: Eukaryota > Fungi > Ascomycota > Sordariomycetes > Glomerellales > Glomerellaceae > Colletotrichum > Colletotrichum orbiculare. The sequence continues at coordinate 1,337,860 of AMCV02000016.1, read as the reverse complement.
TATA
>AMCV02000016.1:1304824-1332054 GCA_000350065.2 Colletotrichum orbiculare MAFF 240422 | reverse complement strand
AATAAGGAAGTAGTATAAGTCTTACTAGTTATTTTTCTCTAATTATATATATATTAAAAGTTAGAATGAAAAAGCTATAATATAAAAAATATCTAGGTTATTATATATTGTTAAAGTAGTATTAATAATATATTTAGTATATTCTTAGTAGATCTCTTTAGTAATCTTATATATAAAATAAACCTAAATAATAATATCTAGAAAAGGAGTTAAATCTTCTCTTTAGTAATCTTATATATAAAATAAACCTAAATAATAATATCTAGAAAAGGAGTTAAATCTTCTATAAAATAGGAGTATATTTTAAAAATAAGTAAAATAAGTATAAAGTTATCCAGCTTAATAGTATTAGTAATTATTTTATATACTATTTAAAAGAATACTTCTTAAGTAGTAATAAGTACTTTATTATAGTAAATCTTATATATATAATAAAGGAATATATAGTAATACTTAATTTTACTAATACTATTATATATTTAGATTAGAATAATACAGACTATTAATCCTATCGTTTTTACTTCTACTCTAAAGTCTTCAGATTGAAATATTATATTTATATTAATAGTAATAAAATTAGAAAGGCTTTAGTATATATTAATTTAATATATCTTAAAGGTTTCCTATATTATGTTTATTAAGATATTTAGTAAAGATTAAGTAGTATCAAATATTATTATAATATTAATAGTATAGAGTATAAAGTAGTTATTAATATGAATAATATTAATAATAATCTTAAAATTAAAATTAATATTACTATAGATAGTAAAAACAAAGTATAAAGAAATTATATTCTATATTTAGTATTAGTAATAATGCTACTTAAGTATCTTAAAAGTATAGTATTTAACTAGATAATCTATTTTATTAAGGATATTATAAAAATATATAATAACCAGGTATTTAAAATAGTAGTAGAATTTCTATATCTCTATTTCTATAAGATATTTAGAGGTAATTATTTTCTCTTTATTAAGGAGTCGTTATAAATATTCCTATTTCTAAATAATTAGGATAATTCTTTTATTTTAATAGAGCTAGTTATAGATATTATTTAATATAATATTAAGTTGATTTATATCTACAAGGTAGAATAAGAAAGAGGTATTATATAATATTATATAAAATATAATAATACTAAGAAGTATAAGTATATTAATTATTCTAAATATAGTAATTACAGAGGTTTTACTAAAGTGTATTATTACCAATTTATTTTATAGAACGTAAGGATTATAGAAGGATTAATAGTTTATTTAAATATAGTAAACTAGGAGTATTTAATAGTTAAGAAGTTAGTAGTATTTATATTAAATAAGATATTGTTAAAAATAATATTTAAATGATAGCTTTTAAATATAAATATAGATATAAGGGTTATAATACTCTTTTCTTTAGTAATTCTACTATAAGAAGTAATATCTTAAATGAGAATATGGAGTATTATTTAATTTTAAAGGATTCTTATAATTCTATTTCTATTTAAAGTAATAAGGTTTTTATTGAACAATAATATTAGAAACTATTTAGGGGGAGTAGTAGTCTTATTTTTAAAGTTATATTATATTTAGTATTATATAACTATACTATTAGGTTTGTAATCTTAAGAGAGGCTTTTAAGGTTATTATCTAAGTTATTAATACTTTTATAATTTATAAAGAAAGCTTAGTATATTATTATAAAGTATATTTTAGAGTTAATATTCAATTTCTACTAATTAAATAAGGTATATTTCTCCTTAAGGGTAAACTTTATGAATTAGTAATTTATTTTATTATATATATAGTACTTCTTATTTAAATAGTTATATATAGTTAGATAGAAAGAATAAGTATTATTTAGAGTAATTAGTTATAAATTCTATAGAGTTATATATATAAAGTATTAAGTATTATATAGTATAGTGTTTTAGGGGTATTCTTAAGAAGAATTATATATATAGTTAATCTAAAATTAATTATTAACTTATTTCTAGTTATTATTTCTCCTATTCTAAATATATTACGATTTTAGATTGATATAGTATTACTTATAGTGAATCTTAACTAGTTATAGAAGTTTTAAGATATTACTATAAGGCTAAAGAAGGCTAATTTATATTTAGATATATTATAATATCTATTTATAAATTAGAAGTAGAATATTATANTTTATATAGAGGTTTAATAGGAAGGCTTTCTAGATATAAATAAGTTTAAGTATAAGGGTTTTAAAAGTTTCCTTTTTATTCTTCTTAGGGTTTTTAGTTGTAATATTTTAAAATATAGTATTTTACTAATTAGAGAGGCATAGTTATTAATATTTATTATTTTTAAAATAGTTATTAATATAGTAAGTTATATAGTTAAATTATAAGTTAAGATTAAGATTACTTAAGTATTCAAAGTAATATTTAAAAGTTTGATTTTTTAGTATAATTAAGAACATATTAGTTTATATATAATATTGGATACTAAGTTTAAAGTAATAATTATAAAAGATATAGATTTTCGTCTTAAATATATTATATAGGTTTCTACTGTATTTTATATTCTTATCTTATAGTTATATAAGGTCTATAGTATATTTAGTTAAAATATTATTAAAAAGAGTAATAAAAATAAAATATAACATATACTTACAATACTTTTCTTAATATTAGGGAAGTTTTAAGATAGTTGAATATAGGGTTAATAAGGCTAATTATTATAATAGAAATCTCTTTTTTTATACTATAAGTATATAGATTATTTAAATTAACTATAGGTATTTTCTCTTGACTTCTTATTATAAGGGTATTACTAATATTACATATTTAATTTTAGGTCGGGTATTATAGAAGAATAAAGTAAAGTCTAATTCTTTTAATATAAGATTATTAATTTATTTAAAGTACTTTTTAAAATTAGTCTTAAGGTTAATATAGTATTTTAGAATTTCTTAAAGTTCCTTATAAGTCTATAGGGTAAATTCTTATTATTAAAATAGTTAGTATAATATTATAAAGATTTAATTACTATTTATATTAATTTTAATATTATATAGTATAAAGTAGTTTCTAAAATAGCATAATATAGGGATATTAATAAGCTATTATATTATTAGAAGTTAATCTTTAAAGTTATTTTTAAATATCTAAAAATATTCTATATTATATAGTTTTATATATATATAGAAAGCTATTTAGTATATTATATAAAAAGAGACTTATATAGAATTTCTATCTATAATATTCTAATAGTTAAGATTGGAGATTTAGCTAAAAAATATTAGATTAAAGTATTAATAGAGTTTTATAGGAATAGAAATATTTAAAAATATTATTATTATAAGTATAGAGGTATTTAGGATAAGTATTTTACCTATAGGAGTTGATTCAGATATTATTCTAAAAATAGGAATATTAAAAGAGTTTTTAAGAAATTATATAGATTTCTGAAGGGGTTAAGATTAGAGATACTATAAATCTTTAGTATTGAAATTCTAGTAATAGTTTAAAGAGAATTATTATATTTACTAAATATATTCCTATAAGTAAAAAGTAAAAATAGTTATTAGCTTCTTAATAGTAATTATTAGAGAATATTCTATTTTCAAATTAAATTAAATGAAATCATTAATATTATAAAATTAGTTATTTATAAGGAGTTAGTATATAGTTTAGAGGTTTTTAGTAAGGTCTTAGAGTAGAAAGGGTTTAAGATATCTAAATAATAAATCTTATAATCTTTTATTTTATGTAGATCTTAAATATAGGGTTTTTATAATACTTCTTCTATTATAATATATCTTATTGATTTATAGTATAGTAATATAATAGAAGGATTAATTACTAATTAGTATTAGTTTATCTAGAGGGTAATATATATTATATATAATCTTTTTATATAAGTATAAAATAGTATTCTAGTTACTTATTATTATTACTTCTATATTATATAATATAAAGTACTATATAAAGCTCTAGATCTATAATATAGTAATTACTTACTAATTACTATATAATTAGCTATAGCTAGTACTAAATACTTAGTATTTATTACTGGTGAGGCGTAGAAGGTATACTGCTACGTATATAGCAATACGTATAGTTACTATATACTCTATAGTATAGCGTAACCGATACTCATATATTTATTACTTAATTAGTATACTTTATTAAATAATATTTTAACTTTCTTATAAGATTAGCTAAAGATAATATATTACTTCAAAGATATTTAGTAGACTCTCTTAAAGTATATATAGAGTTTTAGAAGTTTCTATTTCTCTATTTATTACTACTTCTTCGAATTAGAATTATTTCTAATAATAAAGCTTTATATAAGTATAATCATCTAGGTATTTAGTTTAGCTAGCTATAAGTTTAATATTAATATATTCCTAGTAGTTAGTATTAATAATTCTTTTTATATTAGAATTATCTCTACTTTTAAGCTCTTTAGTATATAAAGTTATTATTTCTTACTAAGTATCAACCTTCTAACTTTTAAGAGTTATTTCATATATCTCATATTCTTCTTAATTTTTTATCTTAAGTAGTAATAACCCCTCTAGTTAGCTTTAATACTTTTTTCTATCTATTCAATCAATATATTCTTATGAAATACTTCTATTAATTTCTCTTTTATAATTTCTTTATTTATAAGGAAATATATTTTTCTATTAATAAGGTAATCCTAAGTAATTATAATACTCTTCTCTCTATTATATTAAAATATACTTCTTTTTAGTTTTAGAAAGGTTTTTGATATATATCTTATAGGTTTTTAAAATAGAAGTCTTATTCTTTCTATATTTATATATATTAGTAAATATATATATTGTTAATACTTATATTTCTATTAGAAAGTATAACTTATTCTTCTTATTATTTAAGTATAACTTTCTAATATATACTAATTAATATCTTTATTTCAATTTATTAGAATACTTTTCTATACTTATTAGTATAAGCTATTATATTCTAATTATTTTATATTTACTTAGGATTATTAATAGGATCTAGTAAAGAAGACATAATCTAAAGTAATAGGTTAGAAGAATATTTATAGTTAGTATCGTTTTATTATATTTTAATTATAAGTATTTCTCTAAACGTTATAATTTTAGAAATATATATACTTATTAGATAAATTATAATTATTAAGTAGAAATTTGTTTCCAATACAATTTTATATATATCTTTTATTGAAAATCCTTAAAGACTCCTTAAGGTAAATTCTATCTAATTATTATATTTAATAATATATTCGATATATTTTATAGGATAATATAATTAGTTAGGACTTGGAATAATCTTAAAGTTAGTATAATTACTAAGTTAATCTTTTTAGCTATAGTTATATACTATAATTATATAAATATACTTTTAATCGTAAGTAGAGATAATAAGAAGTAAAACTAAATACTTTGAATTATTATTATATATAATTATTAGTATATAGAGTAGTATTTCTTCTTAATATTCTATAGAAAGTAGTTTTAAGAGTAATAATTATTATACTTATAAGATAGGTAGTAATATCTATCTTATTAAGTTAATATATAGTAATTCCTTCTTATACTACTTCTTATATTTATCTTTCTTTTTTATATTTTAAGTCTTACTATTCACTGATAAAGCTTTTTCTTTTTAATCTCCTTTTTAGTAATTATATTTAGGTAAATAGTTATATATCTTAGTATCTATTTAGTTTTTCTTATTTTACTTGATAAGTAATATTAGTTAGTTTTTCTATATTATCAATATATAAGTAAATATTTAGAAAAATAAATATTTAAAGAATACTTAGGGATAGGAGTAATAGAGAATAGTTTTATAATACTTTTAACTTTAGTATTATTTATTACAATACTATAAACTTATTAGCTTTCTAGATATTCTTATTATAGTTATATTGAAGGTCTTTAATCTATTAAAGTTATATACCTCTCGGGACTATTTAAAGGAAGCTATACCTAGTAGTTAGCTCTTACCTTATTTACCCTATAGATACTACTAATACTAAGGAACTATTTAAATAGAAGAAACCTTAAGTAGTAAATATAATTAGTTAATATAATATCTAATAAATAGGATAAGTAGGTATAAGCCTATCTATTATAATTACTCTTTAAAAGATTATAGTAAATTATATAATATTAATACTATCTAGCTAGTAGTACTTATTACTAGTTATTAATAGTTACTAGCTATTAATAGCTATTAGTAAGACCTAGTAGCTAGTAGTAGTTACTACGCTTAGATTATATAACTAGTAGGAATACTAGTTATAGTTGCTTGCTATAGGATTCGAACCTACTACTCTTACTCTAAAATAGTAAAAACTAGCTAGATATTAAATAACTACGTCAAGTAAGTCTAGATATTCTTATTAGGTATTTATTATAATTATTTATAGAATACTTAAGAAGAAGTATTAAGAATATTTATAATTGTTTTATATTATTAATCTTTTTATACTACTTTTTAAGATTCTTTTATCAAATAAAATTAGGCTTTTTTAAGATTCTTTCTCTCTTATTAGTCATAACCTGAATTCTAAGAGTTAGATTAAAAGTTAGATATCTTTTATTTTTTAAATTATTTTTACTAGGAGAAGGTTTATTATATCTTTATAGTGATTAAGTTGATCTCTTATTATCTCTCTATCTGCTAAATATATATTAAATATTAGGTGATAGTAGTAAGAAATAGTAATTTATTATAGATCTTTCTCTCTTATTTATATTAATCTTATTATATTTATTACTTTACTTTTACCTCAGTAAGCTTATAGATATTTTAATTATTAGTTTATAATATAATAGATATAAATAATATTGAGTTAATAAATTATTATCAATTTACTTTCCTTTCCATTTTTACTATATAAGCTTCTAGAGGTTATATTAGTATCTTAGAATAATATATAGTTATAATAACTTTAGATCTATTTATTTTTACTATATAGGCTTCTAGAGACTTTCTTGAGAAGTATTATAATTTTAGTTCTTCAGATTATTCCTTCTTAATCTATAGTTAAATAGTAGTAAATAGTATTAGTAGTAGTAAAGTATTACTAATTAGTATTAGTTTATAACTAGTACATATTATAATTAATTAATTGTATAAATAGTATATAACTAGTTATCTCTATTTGTAATATCTATATTTAAATTATAATATATATATATATACTATATATTATAAGGATAAATCTATATAATAATCCCTCTATTCTTATTAGCTTAAATAAGTAGGTTAACTACTTAGTTACTTACTACTATAGCTTTAGCTATATTAGTACTATATTTAACCCAATATAAATAGAAAATATAGGGTTATAAGAATAATGGAGAATACTCGAGCCTTTAAATATTTAAAATAGATTATTAAGATAAATATAAATAATAGCTAAATAGCTAGAATTCTAATGATACTATTTGTAAAGGTAAAAGTAGTTAGAAAAACTATGAAACTATATATATCTATTTTTATGTCCTATTCTATATCAATCTATTAATATAATACTATTTGAATTCTTATAGTTTCTTATTCTAAATTATAGTTTTTCTAGTTGTTGAAATTACAATTTCAAGTTTGTCTATTTTCCTTTTTAAATCTAAATAGAATTAGTAGAAATAGATAAAAGTTTCCTCTTTATTTTATTCAAATCTAAATATATTTAGATTCTAAAATAATACTAATGATTTAGTATTATACTATATAAATAATGAATATTCTCTTTATTATACTTCTCCAAACTTCTATTTATATAATACCTCTTATATTTCTAAATTGATATATTATTTAGGTACTTTTGCTCTATACCTAAAATATTATCTAAACTCTGCCCCTTATATATAGATTTAACTACAGTAGGTAGACATTAATAACGGTCAATACGTCAAAAACAGCGTTTTTACACCAAAAATACGATTTTTCAATATTGAATAATTTACGTAAGTATAAGTAAATTAATTCTAGAAGCTTTATATATACCTCTAGGATATATCTATATAATATATCTAAGTCCTAGAGCTTTTCCATCAGAATTACACTCTATATATTTTAAAAATAAAAGTTGGAAATTTGGATTTTTAGCTTTAGGAAATATTATAAGGTATTTAGTAGATGGAATTTGGATTTCAAAATTTACTCTTAACTGTCTAGTCTTCCTGTATTTTGAAGTATAAATAAAATTGAGATACTCTCTATATATAAAATAAATAGTATATAATTATATATATATATATATATGCTTTTTCAGAATAATTAAATCTACTCATAATTCTATAAATACGTTTAAAACCATTGAGATTAGTGGATTTCTAGTACGGATTTCGTTATTGACCGTTTTTAATATCCCTCTACTATATATATTTTACTTAATAATAGTATTCATACTAATACTGGCTTATAACTAGTTAGAATAGTAATAAATCTACTTATTTTAATAGATACTTATACCCCTAGCTCTAATATTTAACCCTATAGTAATCGAAGATCTTATAATAATAATCCATATAAGAGAGTTTTATTAAACCTAAAGCTTAATATATATAGCTAAAAGTAGCTACTAAAGTTATAAGGTTAGGAATTTTTATAAACCTCTTAAAAATAGAATAAAATAGAATACTGATCAGAGCTAGGCATTTTATAATCTGTTACCTTTCTATATCTATACTTTTATAATAAAGTTAAAATCTCTTTAAGGTCTATATAACTATTTATAAAAAAGGTTATAGAATAAGTATAGAAATATCTAATTATAATATCATAATTAAAGCTATTACTTTATTAGAACAAACTTTAGTAACATTATCCTAAGTATTATAGTTAATAGGTAGCCTATAGATATTTGAAAGAATATTGTTTAACTAATTTATAATTTAATATAATAAGCTAATAATATTAGGGATTAGGTATTAATTAGATAATAATTTAATATTACTATATTACTATAATACTAGTTATATAAACGTAGCGGGACTCAGCTTACTCTTATTAGTAAATGATCTTAATATATTAAGTATAGCCAATATATAAATAATACTCATATAGGGATAGATATTTCTAATATAGCTAGATAGCTTTTAAAACCTCTATGATTATATTACTATAATACGCTAAGGTATCTAATAACTAGTATTATAGTAGTATATTAATATTAAAATGTTATCGAATTGATACTTAGTCCCTAGTATTATTAGTTTAATATAAAGGATTATAGGTTAAGTAAATAATAATTTTTAAATATCTATAAGCTACTTATTAATTATAATATTTAAGATGATTTTATTAAAGCTTATTCTAATTAAGTAATAGTTTTAATTATAGTAGTTATAACTAGATATCTTCATATTAACCTTGTAACACTCTTTGTATAAGTAGCTATAAAGATTTCGAGGAGATTTTAGTTCTATTATAAAAAATATAGAAAGATAATAAATTATAGAATACTTAACTTTTAGCATTCCAATTTATACTATGTTTAAGAAGTTTATAAAGGTTCTCAACCTTACAATCTTAGTAGTTACTTTTAGCTACTATGGATTATTACTATAAGGCCTTCTTATTATAAAGTTCAATATTAGAACTAGGGGTATAATTATCTATACTAATTGGTAATTCTATTATTATTTGAATTAGGTATAAGTTAGTATTGATATAAATACTATTATTAAGTAAAGCCTATAGTTAAATCCACATATAAGGTAAAAAGCTTAGATACTATTCTAAGTATGGAGCAAAAGTAACTTAATAATATTAGTTACTGGATATTTTGGAATGTTATAGTAATATAATTATAGAAGTTTTAAAAACGATTTAATGTCTTAAGAATGTCTATGTTTATATAATTATTATTTATATATTATCTGTAGTTAATTAATATATCAAAAATACCTATTATTAGGAATAAGCTAAGTCTTATTATATCTATACAGAAATTATAACTTAGCTTATATGAATAATGAAGAACTTTTATATTAGTAATATACGGTCTTATCTTAGGAATAGGTAGAATTTCGTCTAGAAGATATTAAAACTATAAATATTAAAGTTATAATAAATATTTAAATAGAATACTCTTAATGAGTAGTAATTCAATATTTTGATTCAATATTTTGAGATATTTGAATTATATATATTTATCAAAGCATAAGGGTATAAAAGCGTAAGGTTATTATAGAACGAATTATTAGTTATTTATTATTAAAGAAGTTGATATAAGGTAAATATACTAACTATAGCTATAAACGGTTTAGCTTTATCTTAGCTAAGAGCTAGCTATAATAGTTAATAAGGGGGTAGGAAAGCCAAAGCCGTACTTTAGAGGGTAATATATCTACTAATAGTTATAATAGAGAGCAAGCTATTAGTCTTTTCTAATTAATATACTATTAATAAATAAATATAATGAAATTAGTTTAAGAAGGGTTATCTTCTAAACTAACCCTATAATACTTTTATTCTATTGAGAATTAGAATACTAGCTTTATAAATACCTATCAGACTTGTTAATTAATTATACTACCTAGTTAGATTTAGTAATTATTATTAATAGTTATAATGTAATTCTTAACTTATTTAACTATAAACTCTTCTCTTATATTTCTATAATGATCTCAAAACAACTTTCTTTAATTTTCAAGTAGTCGAAATATGACTAATTACTTAACTAACTATTGGATAAAAACTATACTTTATTCTTTATAAACCTCCTAGTACTTCTATATTTACTCTTAATATATTGCTATCTAAAATTATATAATTTTCAATATGTTATTTATAATACTTATTAAATTTAATTTCCATAGGACTATTAACTATAATAATAATTAAAGTTACTTATTAAATTCAAATATTTGTTTTTCAAGATTTAGTAACTATTCAGATGTAAGAAATATAATAGAAGTTATTTTACTTCTCTTTTTATAATAAAGATTAAATATCCTTTTTTAAAAATACACTTCATATAAAGTCTTCCAATAAATACTCTTTTTTACCATCTTTATTATATTATTAATAAGGGCTTATATTAGTATTAAGTCCTAATATATCTTAAGTAGCATATAGAAAGTATTTCTTCTTAGGGGTATCCTCCCTTGGGATAATTATCTTATTATTATTATGATTTTACTTGTTTAATTCCTAATAATAATATAGCATAATATTAGTAGTCTTACTATAAGTGTCTATTAAATTAAGTATTAATTATCAAAGTTTATTGAAATTTATATTAAGTCTATATTTATAAATTAGCTATTCTCTATAAAAATCATTACTATTTGATATCTTTATCTATATCAGTCACTTAAAAGATTAGATAGAAGTAATAGAATTATAGGAATATAGCCAAAGGCTTTAGATAGGAAAGGTTTAGATATATAAGTAGGATTTATATTATTATATAGTATATTATTCAAAAGATCTAAGTTGTAATCCTCTAATTAAAAATTCTTTCTAATACTTTAGTAGTTATAGCTGGCTAGTAATTAGGTTTACTATGTAGCCCTATTAGTATATCCTTTTAAAAATAGTTTTCTTGAAAGTAATATTATTAATATTTTGCAAAGCTATTTTCTTTCTTAATAGTAATACTTTCTATTTATATTAAAAGTATTAACAGCAAAAACTAGTTATTACTGATATTTATATAATATCTAAAGTATTTCAAAAGATGGATATTAAATAGTATATATATAAAGTATACCTTACTTTGATATACTAGCTAGAAATACTATTTTATCTGTCTTATATAACATAAGAATAATAATTTTCAGGTAGGAATACTATTATACTTAATAAATATCTTAAGTAGTAAATTAAATACTTTAATTATAATCTCAACTTTATACTACTTAATATCTCTGAAGTAAACTTTTATACTTTTATTAATAGCCTATTTATTACTATTACTAATGCTTTATTTTAATAAGACTTTACAATAATTATAAGTCAGAAGACTACTCTTATTCATAATCAATATAACTTCTATAAGAACTTTATATATTATTCCTCTACTAAAAGTAAAAGAATTATGAGGAATATATTTATTCTAGAGATTTACATGGAATAACTAATATAAACCTTACTTACGCTATAGCTATATTACTTCAAGTATTCTCTCATACTAAAAGCTCTCTTACCTTGTAGCTATTATATATATTAGCTTATATTAACTATATAGATACCTTACTAAACTTAGTACCACTAAGGAAAAATACGTTATGATTAATATTATAGTGTTAAAGTAATTATATAAATACTACGAATTCTATAAAGTATAGTAAACTAATAGTAATAATAAAATTATTAATATCTTTCTAAACGATATTCTCAATTATACCTTTGACAGATTCATTAACTTAAACTATATACCTATTTAACTAAAGTAATAAGTAGTTTAAATGAAGTAAATAAATAGGTATTAGGATATCTAGTAGAAATAAAGAGTTACTAGTATTAATTATATTATATTATGAAGTATATAGTAATTACAAATATAGCTATATATGTAGTAATATATTCTCTATACCTTACTAGTAGGAAATACTAAGCTTCTAGTGCTAACTATAGCTAAATATAGAATAAATCAGAAATGATTCCCATATTATAGATCTAGAGCCTTAAATAATACAATATGCTATATAATATAATCATAATCATAAGGAATAACCAAAATACTACTTTATAGATATGTAGTAAGATTATATATAGTATATGTTATTTTCTAGATAGACTAATAATAATATAAGTCAATTAAATGTTTTATATATGGAAAGTAAGAGTTATTCATATTCTATATATCTCTTATATATATTAAATCAATAATTACTAGAATCAATTAATAGAGCTGATAATTAATACTAATCATGGATAGAATTCCTAGGATTCTTACTAGATATTATAGTGTATATTATATATTATATATTATATAAAAGGGGCTGATGGCTTGCTCTCTACTTTGATTATTAGTAGATATATTACTTCTTAAAATATAACTTTAGCCCTCCTACCACCCTACTAACTACTATAGCTAGCTCTTAGTTAATTTAAAGCTAAACTTCTTATAGCTATAGCTAGTATACTTACCTTATATTAACTTTTTTAAAAATAATAAAAGACTAATAATTATTTCTATTATAACCTTACGCCTTTATACCTTTACGCTTTTACGCCTTTATAGCTATTAATATATAATTCGAATATCTCGAGACATTTAATTACTACTAATTATAAGTATTCTATTTGAATATTTATTATAACTACAATATCTATAGTTTTAATATCCCCTTAACTAAGTCTTACTTACTGTTAAGATAAAGCTTTATAATATCAATGTAAAAGTTCTCTATTATTAATATAAACTGATTCATAGCTTTTATATAGGTATAATAAGACTTAGCTTATCTTTATGAATGAGTAATCTTAATATATTAAATATAGCTAATATATAAATAATACTTATATAGATATAGATACTTCTAACATAACTAGATAGCTTCTAAAACTCCTATAACTATATGATTATTAAATTCTAAAGTATTAATAACTCTTTATAATAAAGTATTAATATTAAGATATTATCTAATTAATATCTAGTTTTAATCTTACTAGCTTAATATAGTAATTTGTAAGACAACTAGATAATTTTCTTTTAAATATCTATAAGTTACAAGTATAAAGAAATCTAATATTATAAATAATATTAGAATAGGAATAATTATCTTTTATTCTTTTATGAGTAAAATCATCACTTCTATTATTATTGAGTTCTTTTATTCTTCCCTTATTATTATTATTATTTACTAACTTTTTAGATTTGAAAATCACTTTCAAAATTTGTATAGCTAATTTAGTTTGAAATAAAAATCCTCAAGTATATCTGGTTAATTTATTTGTAAATAGAATACATCTATTAAATCTATAAAATATTATTAGAACTAGAAATCTATATACCTCCAATGTTCTATAATCTAAGTATTAAAGATTTTATTCCTATCTTCTATTATTTTGACTAATATTACTAGTAAAGCTTTCTTTAAAATAGATTTTATAAATAGAAAGAATGTCTATTTTATTTCATTTTATAAAATAAATTTCAGATATTATCTATTAAACTATTTATAACTTCTTTCTTAATATAATCCAAATAGTTATATAAGAGTTAAATATCCTAGAATACTATGGTAAAAAGAATAATATTCTTTTATAAAGTAAGAATTTTAAACTTTCATTAGTTTTGTTTCTTGAATCCTACTATTACAACAGAATTCTTTTCCATATTACATAATATAAGTTGTTTCTAAAATCTTAATATAATTCCTATAAAATTAAATTAACCTTAAAACATTAGATTAACGCCTAAGTCTAAAATACAATAGAAAATCTAAAATATAAACTTCTTTATTGAATTTAAAACTCTAAAATGTAAAGGTAATAAAATCTTTGTATTTAAAATTGAAATCATTTAAGATATATATTATAACTACATGTTTAGATAATTCTAATGTATTATAAAAGGCATTCTTAAATAATCCTTTATTATTGTTTGGAAATTCTTCTATATTATTAAAATTACTCAAAGTAATATTAGAGAATTCTTGATAAACTAAGAATGTAGTAGTAAATCCTAAAGACTTATAGAATTCTTATAGTTTCGAAGTTTTTGTAGAGTATCTATATTATCTTTAATAATTAAAAAAAGATCATCTTTATAATATAATTATATATAGCTTAAGGTGTTTTTATTTTTGTCTTTATTTTAAAAAGTAATAAACTTTATAATATCTATAAAAATATCTTAACTAAGAAATAAAACTTGAATATACAAAGACTAAGCTTTATATTTACTACTTCCTACTAATTCAAAGATAGTAATTTTTCTAGAATTATTGATTTTACTAGAGTAAAATAAATTACTAAAGTATATATTAAGAAAGAAGCTTTCTAAAAAGATATGAAACTCTTATAATATATAATATAGAAAGATACTATACTTTCTAAAGGAATAAAGATTAAATATTAAAATCTTTTCTTTCTATTTAAAATAAAACCATAACTTAAAGAATAAATCTAAGAAGTAGAAATCTAAACTTTAGTATTTTCCTTCTTTTCTTTTGAATAAATTCAACTTTTCTTTCTTTATAAAATCAATTAAATAGTAAAGTAAAGTTTGAAATACAAAGAGTTAATTTTCTATGTAAATTAATCTTTTTACTATAAAAATAATTTGAGACTAGAAAAGAAATATACTTAAGAATAATTCAAAACCATAATTAACTAAAACTAAATCTCAAATATATAAAGAGTTAAAAAAAGCTAAAAGAAGTAAAGAAATCAGATTTTTAGATACTAAAATAGTTTATTGAATAAGATTAAAGTTTTTAAAAAGAATAAGGTAGTTCTATCAAAATATTCAGTTTTTATAAGAGTAGTAAAAAGGTAGAGACTTCTATAGACTTTATTATCATATTAATCTTTATCAATAGATAAGAAAGATATTTCTTTTAAAAAGAAATAAAGAATCTTTAGGTTAAGAAGAATTAGGTTTATAACTTATTAGATTAAATAGATTGATAAGTAAAGTAATAATTAAGTTATTACTATAGATGATTATAAAATCAGGGGAAATATTATATAATGAAAGTAGTTTTCTTGATCTAAAGACTTATTTATAATATTTATAATAATAATAGTGATATAGAAGGAGAAATAGTAATTTAATTAATAATATAATTAATTCTTTCCAACTTTTATTTAGAGAAATATTAAAGTTCTTATATAAAGGGTTTATTATAAAATTCTAATTATATTATTAGGATTCTAGTTAAACTCCTTGAATTCTAATTATAGCTATAGTATGTAGACTACTATAAGTATAATATATAAAGTAATATAGTTATAATACATATATTCTAATACAATATATAAACTATTATAACTATTATATATAATATATTATAATTATAAGACAAAGGCTAAAGTATAGTATATACTATAATAGTACATTAGCTACTATAGCTATAGCGCATAAGGCGCTAGAACTATAACGCATATAGCTTAAACTACTTCTAGTATTCTATAATAAAATGAATCTATATATATTTAATTTATTTACTTAAGAACTACTAGGAGTAGAAAGGTAAAATGAGTATATATTTATAGAGCGAGGTCTATACCATTTATACATATGGAAATATTGTAGAACTTCTTATTACTTCTATTAGAATAATAGAAATCAAAGTTCTTGATATATTAGAACAAATCTAACAAATACTTCAAAGGAAAAATGCCTTATAATTAATATTATAATACTTAAATAATTATATGAGTAAAAGAAGATCTTAAAGATAAATTAGATTAATAGTAAATATAACTTCATAAATAGGTATAACTAAAAGACTTAATAATTAAACTCTAAACAGGTTCAAAGTTAATTAGGAAAATAGTAATATGAATAGAGGGATAAGTTATAAAAACATTTAAAACTAATTAAGAGAATAGATAAACGTAGAAAAGAGCATATGGAATAAGAAGAAAAAGGTAAAAGTGAAAAAGAGAAAGATATTATAGTAAGATTTTGAAATACTTAGTATGATAATAAATAAGAAGTGTATTTTTATAGAGAAATACTATTTATAGTAACTTTACAGGTTTTAGTATGAATAAAGAGATTTGTATAACTAGAAATAATCTTATACTACTTTCATATTGTATGCTATTCTTTGCATTTTATACTCTATTTACGTTTTATATTAGTTTTAGTATTTAATACATCTTAACTACAAAAGCGTATTATTAGTACTAAGTTGAATATAGTGCCGAAGTAACTAAACCTATAGTAATCAATAACTAAATAGTTAACCTATCTATTTAAACTAATAAGAATAGAAGGATTGTTATATAGACTTATCCTTATAATATGTAGAATATATATATACATTATAACCTAGATATAAATATTGTAGATAGAAGGAACTAGTTATAAACTATGTATATAATCGATTGATTATACTATTCATTAGTTATAAACTAACAATAATATTAACGTAATTATAGAAACTAATAATTTGTTTTACTTTATTTTATTTTATATAGTACTGATCCTATTGAAATAATCTATTTATTTATTTTGAATTCTAAATTATTATATAGACTTAATTTAATTACTTATATTATCAGTCTTAAGGCTTTAAAATATAAGCCTTTATCTCTGAGATTTATAATGTCTTATATCTAGTTTTCTTTAATAATATTTATTACGAATCATTGACTTTTCTTATAGTTTACTCTTATAAGAATAAAACTCTTAGAAGTATCTAATCTAGATATCTTTAAAGCTTATTAATATTATTTATCGTTCAAAAGGTTATTGAATAGTAACTTTCAAAGAAATTCTAAGACGGAAGTTTGGCAAATAATGATCTTGAATTAGAATAGTCTTATAAATCTTAAATCTTGGATTCTATTGAAAGAATATTATATAAAATAGATAACTAGTTAGGTTTCTCAAACTTGAAAGAGAGATAATGTTAAGAGATGTCTTGATATCTAAAATATATAGAATAATAATAGTATTTATCTTTTGAACAATAGCCTTTTACTATTATAAGATATTTAATAATTATATAGAATTAAAAAGGTAAAATCGAATAAATATTATATAGAGTTAAATATAGTTATATATATTATATACGGCTTTATTTGAAGTAATTTAAATAGGGTAAAGCTTATAGAAGTAGTACTAGTATCTAAAGTCTAATTAGTATAAACTCTACGTCTCAAGTATATTACTTCTAATAACTTCCAAGTAACACAGATTTACTAAGTTAAAGAAGTAAAGATAATATATAAGCTGATAAGCAAGAAGAGAAATATTAGCTGACTATTTTGCTTTATTGAGAAGAATAGATTTGAATTAGCTAATCTTTCTAATTAAATATAGAAATCTATCTTGAGATTATATATTTTATAGTTTCAAATATTCTTATTTTCTAAAGAAGTATCTCCAAATTAACTTAGAAGTCTTTCTAAAGTCTTTCTAAATGGCTTTTGAGATATTAATAAGTTTCTTCTACTATAAAAGTAACTATAAATCTTACATTAGATATTCCCCTAAAACTCAATTACTAAAACAATATGATATATATATATATAATATAACTAGTATTTCTAACTAAAGAAATCCTTTATTTTATATAAAATATGTTAAATAATTATATTTAAGAAGTTAACTATAATTATACATTCTATTATTACTTATTACTTTCTCAGTATTTTATAAGTTTCATATTTTTAGTATATAAATCTATATAGTTATATATCTATTAAAGATTAATATTAGTTATGCTATATTATAAGACATATAGTAACTATATATATTACTATATATATAGTAGTATACCTTCTGCGTCTTATTAGTAATAGGTACTAAGTAGCTAGTACTAGCTATAACTAAACATATAGCAATTAATAAGTAATTATAATACTATAGATCTAAAGCCTTATATAACACCTCATATTATATAATAAAGGAATAATAATAACAAATGACTAGAATACTACTTTATACCTATATAGTAAGATTATATATAGTATATACTACCCTCTAGATAGACTAATACTAATTAATAATTAATCCTTCTATTACTACTATACTTTAAATTAGTAAGGCTTATTATAATAAAAGAAGTAGTTATAAAACCCTATATCTAAAGTCTATATAAAATAAAGAATCATAAGATTTATTACTTAGACGCCTTAGACTCTCTTTATTCTAAGATTTTATTAGGAGCTTCTAAATTATATATTAACCCCTTATAAATAACTAGTATTAAAATACTAATAATTATGTTTAATTGAATTCTAAAATAAGATACTTCCCAATAGCTACTATAAAGAAATTAATTACTATACTTATTTTCTACTCATAAAAGTATATTCAATAAATATAATAACTCTCTTCAAATTATTATTAGATTTTTCATATAAGAAATTCATCATATTTCTAACTCCAACTCCTTGAGAGATTTATATAACCTCTTAAACATTCTTCTAATACCCCTTTTATCTTTATAATAATATTTAAATTAAACCTTATGAGTAAGACGTCTATTTTAAATATTCTTATACTTATAATACTAATACCCTTAGGTATTTTTATACTTATAAAACTCTATTAATATTTCAATCTAATATCTTTCAACTGAATCTTGAATCTAAACTATAAAAGAATTATAAATAAAGATTCTTGAATCTTAACTATAAAAATATTATAAATAAAGATTCTATAAAAGCCTCTACTTATATAGCTTACTAAGTAGCTTTTTATATTTATATAGGACTTTATAACTTAGAATTCTTTTAGATATTTAAAAGTAACTTTAAAGATTAACTTATAATAACTTAATACCTTACTAAAATCTCTATAATATATTATTTTGAAAACCACTTTATAGGATATAATATTAAAATTAATATAAATAATAACTAAATCTTTATAATACTATGCTAACTATTTTAATAATAAAGATTTACCCTATAGACTTATAAGGAGTTTTAAGAAATTCCAAAATACTACATTAGCCTTAGGAGTAACTTTGAGAAATACTCTAAATAGATTAATAACTTTATATTAGGAGAATTAGACTTTATACTACCTCTTTATGATATTTAATCTAAAGTTAAATATATAATACTAATAGTACCCTTATAATGTAGAGTTAAAAAGAAATACTTATAATTAACTAAGGCTATTTATATATTTATAATATAAAATAAGAGATTTCTATTATAATAAATAGCTTTACCTACCCTCTATTTAACTACTTTAAAGCCTCTCCAATACTAAGAAGACTATTAAGACTATAACTAAGAATAATCTTAATATTATAAATATCCTTTATAACTTACTTCTACTACTCCTTTTAATGACACTTTAACTAAATATACTATAGATCTTATAAGAATATACAATAAAAGTATAAAATAAAGTAAAAACCTATATAATATATTTAAGATCAAGATCTATATTTTTTCTAATTACTACTTCAAGCTTACTATCTCATACTATATATCAGCTAATATATTTCTAATTATACTAAAATATTAAAGCCTCAAACCTTACTTAAATAACCCTAGTTTCAAACTATAGTTTGAATAAATAACTTACTATATTGAAGATTACTTTAAAAATAATAAATATTAATAGCTATACCTTTCTAATTAGTAAAATACTATATTTCAAAGTATTATAACTAAGAGTTCGAAAGATAATAAGAAAGAAGCTTTTAAGGCCTTTATATTTAAACTTATATATATCTAGAAAGCCTTCTTATTAAACTTCTATATAGATATAGCATTCTACTTATAGCTTGTAAGTATATATTATAATATATTTAAATACTAATTAGCTCTCTTTAATCTAGTAATTATATCGTACAATTTCTAAAATTAATTATAATTAGCTATAAGTAATATTACATTAAGCTCAAAGTTATAATATATTTAAAATAATAGAAATAATAACTAGATATAAATTAATAATTAGTTTTAAATTAAGTATATATACAAGTTATTTAAGAAATACCTATAAGATATTATATTATAAAATACTTAATATCCTATTTATACTATCTTATAATACTTATATTTATCTATACTAGATAGAACTCACTCTTCTCTTATAACTCTATATAACTACTTGAATAAGAAACATTATATATATAGTAAAATAAATTATTAGTCTATATAGTATATCTTTGAGGAGAAAGATATTTTATTTACCTATTATAAATAAAATACTAATTTGAAAGTATATTCTATAATAATATACTAAGCCTTCTTTATAAATTGAAAGAATATTAATAGTTTAAATAATAATTTTAAGGATTCTCTTTAAGATAATAGGTTTAATAGTATTATTATATAATACTAAATATAACATAACTTCAGAAATAAGGTTATTACTCCTTCTAAATAATCTTTAATATTACTTTTTAATAAAACCTCTATTACTTTCAATAGAAGTAAAATTATAAGAATCTTCTAAAACTAAGTAATACTCCATACCTTTACTTAAAGTAGTACTTCTAGTAGTAGAATTACTAAAGAAGATATTATAGCCCTTATATCTATATTTATACTTAAAGGCTATTACTTAAATACCATTTTTCAAGATATCCTACTTAACTTAAATATAGCTGACTTTCTAATTACTAAGTACTTCTAATTTATTATACTTAAGTAAATAGTTAACTTATCTATAATTCTTATATTTCTATAAGGCAAACTAATAATAATATACTTTGGTAATATTTTCCTAATTATTAGATTTAGAATAGTTATTATATCTATACTTCTTAGTATTATTATATTTTATATAGTATTATATAACACCTCTTTCCTATTCTATTTTGTAAATATAGATTACGTTAGTATTATATTTAATAATATTTATAACTAATTCTATTCAAATAAGAGGATTATACTAATTATTTAAAAAAAGATATCTATAGATACTCCTTCATAAAAAGAAGATAATTATTTCTATATATCTTATAGAAATAGAAATCTAAAGATTTTACTGTTATTTTAAATACCCAACTATTATATATCTCCACAATATCTTTAATAAAGTGGGATATCTAGTTAAATACTATACCTTTAAAATACTTAAGAAGTATTATTACTAATACTAAATATAGAATATAACCTCCTTATACTTTCACTTTACTACTTTTTAGTAATATTAACTTTAACTCTAGCATTATTGTTAATATCATCTATATTAATAGTTACTTTATAATTTATATTATTAATACTATAATAGTAGTGAATAGTACTTAATCATTGATAAATATTTTAATACAAATAATATGAGAAGCTTTTAAAATATATTAGATTAATATATTTTAAAGCCTTCCTAATTTTATTATTACTAATATAAATATAATATTTCAATTTGAAAACTTCAGATTAGAAGTAAACATAATAGGATGAATAGTTTATATTATTCTTATTGAGATATGTAATAGTATTAGTAAGATTGAATAATACTATATATTCCTCTACTATATATATAAGAATTACTATAATAATATACTTACTACTACTTAAGAAATATCTCTTTAAGTAATATATGAAATAATTAATAATACTATTAGACTAAATAACCTTCTATTTACTCTCCTTATTTCTAGAATATATTCCTACTTTATAGAAGACTTAGCTTTCTTTCTAAATATTAATATTTCAATTTATATTATATATTAAGTTACTAAAGAGATCTATTATAAATATACTAAGTATATTATTAATATTACTTTTATAATATATAATAATCTTAATACTTTATATATTATAACCTTTCTACTCTAATTCCTAGTATATATATAGTACCTAGTATATATATAATAAGAGTAAAATAACTAGGAAAATCTATAT
The DNA here is from genome assembly GCA_000350065.2 of Colletotrichum orbiculare MAFF 240422. Taxonomy (NCBI): domain Eukaryota; kingdom Fungi; phylum Ascomycota; class Sordariomycetes; order Glomerellales; family Glomerellaceae; genus Colletotrichum; species Colletotrichum orbiculare. The sequence continues at coordinate 1,309,633 of AMCV02000016.1, read as the reverse complement.
TACCTCTTGATTATATATAGTAAGATATATATTCTTAAGCTTCCTTATAATCCTTAAGAGGTTTAATTTATAATTATAAATTGTATTTTAAGACTAATTATAAGATCTTCTTAAGTTATATTTTTGAAATACTAATACCTAAAGATATCTATAAGGAATCTATATATATTTATACTACTACTCTAAGAAATCTAATATTATATAGAACTATATATTCTTAACGTAATATCCTAATTCTATCTATAGCTATCTTTATAAAGCTTTAGAATACTTAATAAATACTATAAAGTACTAATATTATAAATAATAATAAAACTACTACTATTAGAAGTAATAAGCCTTTTTCCATTTAAATAATTAATAATATATTATTTCAATTTTAAATATAATAAATCTAATTAACCTTATATTTTATAATATATAGGAATAACTTACTTTCTCTAGATTGTAGCTAAGAATCTTGTTTTATAATATATCTTTTAGCTAAGGAATAGTTAGATATAGTATTAGTATTTAATATTTATAAAGAAAGTATTATTATAATGTTTAAACTACTGTTTAAAGAATTAATTAAAAAGGAGGTTAAGATTATTATTACTAATAGTATTATAGAGATTATTTCGTATAATTCTATCTTCTATTAGCATTATAAGTATTTTAAGTTTTATATTATTAATAAAATTAATAATACAAATATGAATAAAATATATAAGAAGTTAAAACTTATAATCTAAAGTTCTAAAGATAAAAGTAACTTTGAAATACTAATATAATTACTAATAATCTAATAAAGTAACTAATAGTTAATTTTGAATATAAATTCAATTTTCTTCTAGTATAGGAGTATAATAATATGACTCTGTAATATTATATAAGCTTATATTTAAATTAAAATAGAACTTATAAATTATATTATAATTAAACTATCTTTATATCTTAAAGATTATTACTCTTTAGACTTTATTATAATTATGATTAAACTATTATATAGCTTTATTAAAATTAGTATCTACTAATAAGCAACTTATTCTATAGATTATAAAGAGTAATTATAAATAGAAATATTAATATATATCTTATACTTCTTTATCTTATATCCTAAAAATAACACCTTTAGCCTTATAAATATATAGATTAATAATACTTTCAATCTCTTAAATATTACCTTCTTATACTATATAAATAAGGAGTTCTAAAAAGTTTTATTTAAAGCTAAACTTAAAAAGGTTTTTTGAAAAGTGGTACTATTAATATCTAATAGAAGTATTTTATTACTTAATAGTAATATCTTCTATTTATATCTAAATACTAAAAGTAAAAGCTAATTCTTACTAATTTATATATAATACCTAAAGTATTTAAAAAGGTATATATTACGTAATATATATATAAAGTATATTTTAAGTTAATATACTTATTTAAAGTATTATTCAACCTTTCTTATAGAATATAAGAGTAATAATCCTCTGATAATACTATTATTATACTTAATAAATACTTTAAATAATAGATTAAGTATTTTAACTATAATTCTCAATTGATATTACTTAACTTCTTTAAAATATACTTTTATATTTTTATTAATAACTCTCTTATTAATAATTCTAATTTCTTATCTTAACTAAGATTTATAAATATCCTAAATTACAAGATTACTATTAATAACAACTAATTTAACTTCTATAGTAATTCTTTATGTAATTATTCTATTGAAAAAAGGGAATTATTAGGAGTATACTTACTTTTGAAATTTATATTATAATAATTAGTATAGACTTTATTTATATTATAATTGTATTACTTAAGAAGACCTTCTAATACTAAAAACTCCTTTAGACTTTAACTATTATATATACTAACTTATACTTATTCTAGAAATACTTTATAAAGCTTAGTATTACTAAAGAAAAGCGCCTTATAATTAATATTATAATATTGAGGTAGTTATATTAATACTACAAATTCTACAAAATATAATACATTAATAGAAATAATTATATTAGTAATACTTTATAAAAGGTATGTTAAATTATGTCCTTCAAAGACTTATTTATTTAAATTATATAACTAATTAAATAGAGAGATAGGTAATTTAGATAGAATAGATAGATAGGTATTTAAATATTATTGAGGTAAAAAAGTATAGATCCCTAAAGGTATTATTTTTTAAATAAATAGATAGGTATTGGAATATATAATAAAAAGAGAAAGTTGTTAGTATTAGTTATAATATACTATAAGATATATAGTAACTATATATATTACTATATATATAGTAGTATACTTTCTATATCCTACTAGTAATAAATACTAAGTACTTAATACTAACTATAGCTAAATATATAGTAATTAGTAAATAATTACTATACTGTAAATCTAAAGCTTTATATAACGCTTTATACTATATAAGATAGAAATAATAATACTAAATAACTAAAGTTCCACTTTGCACTTATATAGTAAGATTACATATAGTATGTATGACTCTCCGGATAAACCAACACTTAATATATATTTCAAAGCTATAAATATTTTAAATAAATTCAATTTCTAATAGAAATATAGAATTTAATGAGAAACTTAGATTTACTTTAAACTTACTTTAGAAAGACTTTATAAAAACTTTAGAATTTAATTTAATTCTATAAAATAGAACTTATTATTTAAAGTAAATTTACTCTAGGTTTACTTAGATTTAAAACTATTTTAAGCTTTTATAAGTCCCTCCTAATGAGAAAGGAAGGTTAGCTAAGCTCGATCCCCTTTTCTTATTTAGAAAGAATACTAAGCCCCCCCTAACCTATTAGTTATAATGCCGTCTCAAAGAAGTACTTAGTTCAATTTGAAGTAGAAGCTACAGCAATCGATTTCGGGATAGTATAGAGCTCTAGATGGTATATATACATAGGTAATGCGTCTTCTCTGTAGTTAATACGCTTACGTTGTTCGTAGTTGTTGTGATATGCGGGTTTGTAGTTGATAGGGGGGTCCCGAGAGCTGACAAGGGGGTCCCGATCAAGTTTTCAACAGGAATATCTCATGCTTATTAGGTATATAAATAGTATTAAAGATCTCTTATATATTTTATATAAATAGAATATAACTAGTATTAGAACTTAGAATTTAATAAATTAGGATAAAGCTTAATAATCTACTAACTATTTAATTAGTATTTTATATAGTTTAATACTTAAGAAAACCTTATATATAAAAATAAGAGCTCTATTAAGATTATATATATACCTATATAAATATAAAAGTTCTACTAATACTTGATATATATCTAGTATATGTTCTATTTATATAGTATTCTATTTTAACTATAATAAGATTATATTATAATTTTAGTTATTTACTTTCTTATTTCTAACTTAGAATAAATTCTCTTTCTATTCCTATTAACTTAACCTCTCTCCTTACTACTCTTTAATATAATCTTTGTTTTATATTTAATCTAAATATCTTTAATAATTCTAATTCTAAAGTTACTTTATCTGTTTTATTTAAACTATTTAAATAATAATAATCTACTTAGGGAGACTCTTAATTCAACCTAATTTAGTAATTAGTTTAGTTTATATATAAATAGTTTAATACCCTAAGCTATTATTATAACTATTTAGTTTTAGTTAAATATAAAGCTAAGTAGAAAGATAGGGATATTTATTATATAAGTCTATTAAAAATAAGTTAGAACTTAGTTTCTTAATAGTATATACTAAGTATAAGAAAGATATTATCTATACTTAAAGTATTCTTATCATTAGTAGAAGTTAGTATAAAGTTATAATATTATTCCTTTAAAACTATATCTCCTTATTAATATATCTTATAACTAACAGAAATAGTATTTTATATTATATTTTATATAATACTAAGGATTCTAATCTTAGTAATATTAAAGCCTGGAACCTTATTCTTAATATAATATAAATAATCTATTTTTTAATATATAGTATATTAAAACTTTAAAAGAAGTAATATATATTCCTAAGATATAGAGTATATATATAGACTTTATAGAGTAAGGTTATTTGTTCTATAATAGGCTTAAGAAGGATTTAAATTAGATATAATGTTAAGCCTATTGATATAGTAGTATTAGATATTATGGATTTATATATCTCTTAATTATAATATCTAATATATTATAAGATAAAAATAGCTTTAAAGCTATGTTGAGAAAACTAAAGAGAATTATTAAATTATGAGAATTTCTAGATTTTATTATAGAAGAATGAATAAAATATATTTAGAAATATATTTATTTTTAGTATAAATAGGATTAATACTAAGTATATATATAGTTTCCTTATAATAATTATATCTAAATAGACTTATTTCTTTAGAAAGTTATACTTCTATAAAGAAAGTAACTTCTAAATATATTAAACTAAATTAATCTCAATCTTTAATTAAAATAGAATAAATTTCGTATATATATAGTATATAATATATTTTAATATTATATGGATTTAATATATTAGTTATATAAAGTTAAGCTCTTTTAAATTATAGTATTATATATATATTATTCCTATTAGTTAGATTTATATAGATATTAAGTATTTCAAAAGGTTTATAATATTAAATAGTTTATAGTAAGAAATACTCTATTATCTATATATTAGGTATATTGAAGTAATAAGGATAATATATAGTATATATATCCCCTATATATATTTAGCTTATACTAAGTACTTCTTAAATCTTACTTACCTTTAAGGAATAAGTAAAATTAAGATATATAACTATTAAATTAAATTTAACTTCTATATACTTCTTATTCTAGTTAAATTTCTATTTATC
>AMCV02000016.1:1276468-1298349 GCA_000350065.2 Colletotrichum orbiculare MAFF 240422 | reverse complement strand
AGATACTTTATATATTATAACCTTTCTACTTTAATCTCTAATATATATATAATAAGAGAACAATAGTTAGTAAAGTCTATACTACCTTATTATTGTATATAGTAAGATATATATTCTTAAATTTCTTTATAATTCTTAAAGGTTTTAATTCATAATTATAAAACTGTATTTTGAAAGTAATGATTAAGCAATCTTATTAAACTAAATTCTTAAGATACTAATACTTAAAGGTATCTATAAAGAATCTATAAAGGCCTATATAATTACTATAAGAAATCTAATACTCTATAGGAATATATACTTCTATAGTAGTATTCTAATTTTATTTATAATTATCCTCATAGAACTCTAGAATACTTAGTAAGTATTATAAAATACTATTATTATAAATAATAGTAATGTTACTACTATCAATAATAACAATCTCTCTTTACTTAAGTAATTAGTAATATACTATTTAGACTTTTAATATCTTAATTCTAATTAGTTTTAAACTTTATAATACATAGAAATAGCTTATTTCTTTTAGGCTTTAACTAAAAGTTCTATTTTATAACATATTTCATCATTAAAAAGTAGTTAGAAATAATATTAATATTTCACCTTTATAAGAAGTGTATTCTTATAAAATTTAGATTACTATTTAAAGAATCAATTCAAAAGGCAGTTAAGAATATTATTACTAATAGTATTATAGAAATTATTTAGTATAATCCTATTTTCTATAAAAGTTAAAAATATTTAAAGTCTTATATTATTAATAAAGTTAAGAATAAAGATACTAATAAAGTATGAAAGAAGTTAAGACTTATAATTTAAGGTTTTAGAAATAATAGTAAGTTTGAAATACTAATATAATTACTAATAGTCTATTAAAGTAATTAGTAGCTAATTCTCATTATAGCTTTAAATCTCTTCTAGTATATTGATATAATAATAGAGCTTTATAATATTATATAAACCTATATTTAAACTAAAATAGAACTTATAGGGTATATTAAAACTAAACTATCCTTATATTCTCAAGATTAATACTCTCTAAGCTTTATTATAATTATTATTAAACTACTATATATTTTTATTAAAACTAATACTTATTAATAAGTAATATAGTCTAAGTATTATAAAGAGTAGTTATAAATAGAAGTATTAATATATAATTTATACCTCTTTATCTTATACTCTAGAAATAATATCTTTAGTTTTATAAATAGATAAACTAATAATAGCCTTAGTTCTTTAGATACTACCTTCTCATATTATAAAGATAAGAAGTTCTAGAAAGCTTTATTTAAAGTTAAATTTAAGATAATCCTCTTAAAAGTAGTATTAATAGTATTTAATAGAAGTATTTTATTACTTAATAGTAATACTATCTATTAATACTTAAAGTATTAAAAGTAAACGTTGGCTCTTATTAATATATATATATATAATGTTTAAACTATTTAAGAAAGTATATATTGAATAATATATATATATATAAAGTATGTCTTACTTTAATATACTAATTTGAAATATTATTCAACTCTTTCTATATAATATAAAAATAATAACTTTCTAGTAATAATACTACTATACTATATAAATATCTTAAGTAGTAAATTGAATATCTTAACTATAGTTTTAATTTCATACTATTTACCTTTTCTAATATATACTTTTATACTTTTATTAATAACGTATTTACTAATAATACTAATGTCTTATACTAACTAGGACTTATAATAATTTTAAACTAAGAGACTATTATTAATTATAACTAATTTAATTTCTATAGTAATTTAATATACTACTCTTCTATTAAAAATAAAAAGATTACTAAGAGTATATTTACTTTAAAGATTTATATTATAATAATTAGTATAAACTTTCTTTATACTATAGTTATATTACTTAAGAAAATCCTCTAATACTAAAAGTTCCTTTAGATCTCAATTATTATATATACTAATTAATATTTACTTTATAAACATTTTATAAAATTTAGTATTAATAAAGAAAAACGCTTTATAATTAATATTAAAATATTAAAATAATTATATAAATACTATAAGTTCTATAAAATGTAGTAGATTAATAGAAAGAATAATATTATTAATACTTTTACAGAAAGTATACTAAACTATATGCTTAAGGGATTTATCAATTTGAATTATATAGTTATTTAAATAGAAGGGTAGATAATTTAAATAGAATAAATAAAAGGGTATTTAAATATTATTAAGGTAAAAGAGTATAGATTGCTAAAAGTACTATTTTTCGTATAAATAGATAGGTATTAAGGTATGTAATAAAAACAACAAATTAGTAATATTAGTTATATTATACTATAAGGTATATAGTAATTATACGTATTACTATATATATAGTAGTATACCCTCTATACCTTACTAATAATAGATACTAAGTACTTAGTATTAGTTAGAGCTAATTATCTAGTAATTAGTAAGTAATTACTATACTATAAATCTAGAGCTTTATATAATACTCTATACTATATTATATAAGAATAATAATAATAAATAATTAGAATACTACTTTATATCTATATAGTAAGATTACATATAGTATACTTTATCCTCCAGATAAACTAATATTTACTCTAATAAAAATAGTAAGAATAGTAGTATTACTACTAAAATAGTTATAACTAGTACTAAGGGAATTAGGAGTTTCTACCTAAAGACATATAATAATAAGACTATACTAGAAATAAGTATTAGCTATATATATATTAAATCTAAACTAAACTCACCTTACACTTATTAGAAATAATATTACTTCTTTTAATAATAACTTCCTCTTATAAAACTATTAACTACTATTAGAATTATTATAATTATTATATATATATTTAATCCAGTTTAAATATATATCTAAGTCTAATATAGCCAATACTATAACTTAGCTAGTATTAAGCTTAATTTAAGGAGACTTTAAAACTCTTAAATCCCTATCTCAAACTTTCTATTATTTTTAGATAATATAGGTTAATTATACTTATTTAGATATTTGAAGATAATAGAGAAGGTATTAATAGAAATGTAGGAATCCTTTGATATCTTTTTACCTATTTATAGCTCTACTTAATATATACTATAAACTATATAAAATATTAATCAAATCCTAATAAAACATTAGTATATAATAAGTAAATAATAAGTTAAATATATAATATTCCCNTAATAATAATAATAATATATACTACTACTAATATATATATATATATATATATATATATATATATATATAAACTTATATAATAAAAGTAGGTACTATAAATAGTAGTAAACTAAAGGTCATTATAACTAATATAATATTAATAGTATATATAAAGCATATTAAATATATATATATATATATATAATTACTTCTAACTTATTATAAATATAACTATTTATAGAAATATTAAAATCAATTAGCTAAAATCTATAATTTGTATTTTACCAATATATATACTATTTAGGTAAAAGAAGAATTATCTATATATATAGACTTATAGATGAAATTAGTATTATATTACTCCTTACTATAAATATAGTACTTTAGAGTACTATATATCTATTAGGTATATACTTAGATTATATAATATATATATAAGTCTTACTTCCTGCTAACTAGAGTTTTATTAGTAGTTATATTAGATTAGGAAAGCATAATAGCTGGAATATCAATAATATATATTAAATATATATAGCAAATATAATACTTATTAGTATTAAGATATTACTAATAGAAATAGTATTNAAACCTATAAAGTTTTAATATAAGAAACATATAGAATAAGTATATATTTATATAAATATAACTAATGACTAGGTTTTTTTCATAGATTATATTATAAGTAGTAGTTAAGTTATTACTATTAATAATAATAGGGTAACCATATAAGATTAGTTCATATTAAGATAAAGTATAGAATAATATATATATTAAGATATTACTATTAATAGTAATAAGGTAACTATATAAGATTAGTATATATTAAGACAAAGTATAGAATAATATATATATTAAGATATTAATAAATAATCAAGTAATACTTAGATTAAAAGTAGCTAGTATCTTATAAATATATATATAGTTTATATAATATTAAAAAGACTATATTATTATTTATAGTACTAATAATTTGAAAGGGAGGTATAAGAAGACTAGTTCCTAATTGAGGTTAGCATACTATATATACTAAGGATAAGTAATACTTATTATTACTATTAGAACTAGGTATATAAAAGTACTAATTTATATTACAATTAATAATAAGTCCTAGAGGTAACTATTAGTATAATATATAATAAGTATATATAATATATAAATAAATTATAAAATATAGTATAGATAGGGTGGGGATTAATAGTATTATTAATACTACTATTAATATAAGCTGAAATAGTAGCTATAATCTAAATATCTTTAGTATATATATAATTAATATATTATTAATATCAGATTACTTATAATATTACTTAATTTATTATACCATATAATTAAAGTAAAATTTATTTTCAATCTAGCTAGAAAGTTTCTATAGTAAAATATATACTAGATATCTATAGTTATTAATCTATATATAGTATTACTTTAGTTAGAATAATAGTATATAACTTATAGGAGTATAGTATAATATATTAGTTATATAACTTTAGAGTTCTACTATATAGATTAAAAAACCCAAAAGTCATATAACTTAGTAGCTTTTTCAAACCTTCCTACTAACTTTCAAGACCCCCCTATAAAGTACAACTACATAATATACAATTATCAGTTACACTATACCGTAGGGCATACAGTAACCATACGTATTACTATATATATAGCAATATACCCTCTATACACTACTAATAATAGATACTAAGCATCTAATACTAGCTATAACTAATTATATAGCGATTAGTGAGTAATTATTATATTATAAATCTAAAGCCTTATATAATATTTCATACTATATAATATAAAAATAATAATAATAAATAACTAGAATACTACTTCATACCTATATAGTAAGATTATATATAATATATATATTACCCTCTAGATAGACTAATACTAATGGTAATTAATCCTTCTATTATACTACTATACTATAGATTAATAAGACTTATTATAATAGAAGAAATAATTATAAAAACCCTATATCTAAAGTCTATATAAAATAAAAAATTATAAGATTTATTACTTAGATACTTTCAACCCTCTCTGATTTGAAACCTTATTAAGAGTTTTTATATTATATACTAACCCCTTATAAATAGCTATTACTATAATATTAATAATTATACTTAATTTAATTTTAAAATAAGATACTCCCTAATAGCTACTATAAGGAAGCTAATGACTACTCTTAATTTTTATTTATAAAAATATATTTCGTAAATATAATAATTCTTTTTAAGTTATTACTAGAGTTTTAATACTAGAGATTTATAATATCTCTAGTTTAAACCCCTTAAGAGACTTATATAGCCTTTTAAAAACTCTTTTAATACTCTTCTTTTTATAATAATATCTAAATTAACTCTTATAAGTAAAATACCTATTCTTAATACTTTTATACTTATAATAATAATACTTTTAAATATCTCTATCCCTATAAAACTCTACTAATACTTTCATCTAATACTTTTCAGCTAAATCCCCAATCTTCACTATATAAAAATCATAGATAAAAACTCTATATAAATCTCTATTTATATAGTATACTAAATAACTTTCTATATATATATAAAACTCTATAGCTTAGAACTTTTTTAGATATTTAAAAGTAACTTTAAAGATTAACTTATAATAATATAATAACTTACTAGTATCCTTATATTATACTACTTTAAAAACTACCTTATATTATATAATATTAAAATTAATATAAATAGTAATTAAATCTTTATAATACTATACTAACTATCCTAATAATAAGATATTACCCTATATATTTATAAACAGTTTCAAAAAATCCTAAAATACTATATTAACCTTGAGAATAACTTTAAAAAATACTTTAAATAACTTAATCACTTTATATTAGAAGAATTAGACTTTATTATATCTTTTTATAATACTTAACCTGAAGTCAAATATATAATACTAATAATACCTTTATAATAAAATATTCAGAAAAAATACCTATAGCTAACTTAAACAGTATATATACTTATAGTAAAAGATAACAAACCTCTATTATAATAATCTATCTTACCTACCTCCTACTTAACTATTTTAAAACCTTTCTAATATTAAGAAGACTATTAAGACTTTAATTAAAAATATTCTCAATACTATAAATATCTTTTATGCCTTACCTCTACTACTTCTTTTAATAATACTTTAACTAAATATATTATAAACCTCATAAAACTATCTAATAAAAATATAAAATATAATAGAAACCTATATAATATATTTAAGATAAAAATCTATATCTTTTATAATTACTATTTTAAGCTTAATATCCTATACTATATATAAGCTAATATATTTTTAATTATACTAAAATATCAAACTCTGAAATATAACTTTAAAAACTTAAGTAATTCTAATTTCAACTTATAGTTTAAATAGATAACTTACTATACTAAAAACTACTTTAAAAATAATAAATATTAATAGCTATATCTTTCTAACTAGTAAAATACTATATTTCAAAGTATTATACCTAAAAACCCTAAGAAAAATAAAAAAGAAACTTTTGAAGCCTTTATATTAAACCTTATATATATCTAGAAAACCTTCTTATTAAACCTCTATATTAATATAATACTCTACTTCTAACTTATAAATATATATTATAATATATTTGAATACTAATTAACCTTCTTTAGCCTTATAGTAACCTCTTAAAATCCCTATAATTAATTAAACTTAACTATAAATAATACTATATTTTGCTAAAAGTTGTAATATATCTAAAATAATATAAATAATAGCTAGAAGTAAGTTAATAATTAATTTTAAGTTAATTATATATATGACTCCCCTTAGAAATACTTCTAAAATACTATGCTACATAATACTTAATATTCTATCTATATAACTTTATAAAACTTATAATTACTTATTCTAAATAATACTTATCTTTTCTATCTAACTATATATAACTATTTAAATAAGAAATACTATATATATAGCAAAATAGGTTACTAATCTATAAAATATACTTTTAAAGAAAAGCATACTTCTTTTAATTAATATAAATTAAATATCAACCCCAAAGTATATTCTATAATAATATACTAAGCCTTCCTTGTAAATTATAAAGATATTAATAGTTTAGATAATAACTTTAAAAACCCCCTTTAAAATTACAAATCTAATAATACTACTATATAATATTAAATCTATTATAACTTCAAAAATAAAACTACTATTCTTTCTAAATAATTTTTAATATTATTCTTTAGTAGAAACCCTATTATCCTAAATAGAAATAAAATTAAAAGATCCTCTAAAACTAAGTAATACTCTACACCCTTATTTAAAATAATACTTCTAGTAGTAGAAATACTAAAGAAAGTAGTACTATAACCCTTATCTCTATATTTATACTTCAAAACCATTACTTAAATACTATTTTTCAAAATATCTTATTTAACTTAAGTATAACTAGCTTCTTAACTACTAAGTACTCCTAATTTACTATATTTAAGTAAATAGTTAATTTTTCTATAATCCTTATACTTCTATCAAATAAACTAATAATAACACACTTTAGTAATAATATTTTAATAACTATACTTAAAATAGTTAATATATTAATACTACTTAGTATTATTATATTTTATATAATACTATATAATACCCCTTTCCTATTCTACCTTATAAATATAAATTACTTTAATATTATATTTAATAATATTTACAACTAGCTCTATTAGAATAAGAAGATTATACTAATTATATAAAAATAAAGATATCTATCAATACTTCTTAATAAAAAGAGAATAATTACCTCTATATACCTTATAGAAATAAAAATATAAAAACTCTACTACTACTTTAAATACCTAACTCTTATATATTTCTATAATATTCTCAACAAGGCGCGATATCTAATTAAATATTACGCCTTCAAAATACTCAAAAGGCACTATTACTAATAGGAAATATATAGTATAACCCCTTTATACTTTTATTTTACTATTTATAATAATACTAACTTTAATTTTAAGATTATTATTAATATCATCTATATTAATAGTTATCCTACTCTTTATATTATTAATACTATAATAGTATTTAATACTACTTAATATTTACTAAATATCTTAATAAAAATAATATAAGAAGCTTTTAAGATATATTAGATTAATATATACTAAAACCCTCCCAATTTTATTACTACTAATATAAATATAATATTTCAATCTAAAGACTTCAAATCAGAAGTAAAAACCATAAAATTAATAGTTTATATTATTCTAATTAATATTTATAATAATATTAATAAGATTAAATAATACTATATACTCCTCTACTATATATATAAGATCTACTATAATAAAACACCTACTACTACTTAAGAAATATCTCTTTAAATAATATATAAAATAATTAATAATACTACTAAACCTAATAGCTTTATACTTATCCTACTTATTTTTAAAATATACTCCTATTTTATAGAAGACTCAGCTCCCTCTCTAGATATTATTACCTATACTTATATTATATATAAAACTACTAATAAGATCTGCTATAAATATACTAAATATACGATTAATATTATTCTAATAATATATAATAGCTTAAATACTTTATGTATTATAACTTTTTTATTCTAATTCCTAATATATATATAACAAGAGAAAAATAACTAGTAAGACTTATACTACCTCTTTACTATATATAATAAAATATATATTCTTAAGTTCTCATATAATCCTTAAGAATTTCAATCTATAGTTATAAAGCTATATTTTAAAAAGAATAACTAAGAAATCTTATTAAGCTATATTAATAAAATACTAATATCTTTTAAAACGCTAATACTTAAAAATATCTATAAGAAATCTATAAAAACTAATACTACTATAATAAAAGATATAATATTATATAAAAGTATATACTTCTATAGTAATACTTTAATTTTATCTATAGCTATCCCTATAAAACTTTAGAATACTTAGTAAATACTATAAACCACTATTACTATAAATAATCGTAATATCATTACTATTAATAATAATAACCCCCCCCTATTTAAATAATTAGTAATCTATTAGCCCAACTTTAAATACTTTAAATTTAACTAACTTTAAGTCTTATAAGAAGTAATTTAATTTCTCTAGATTTCAACTAAAAACCTCATTTTATAATATATCTTATAGCTAAGGAATAATCCGACATAATACTAATACTTAACTTCTATAAAAAAAGTATTATTATAATACTTATACTACTATTTAAAGAATTAATTAAAAGAAAGATCAAAAGTATTATTACTAATAATATTATAAAAGTTATCTAATATAACTCTATCCTCTATAAGAATTATAAGTACTTTAAGTTTCATATTATTAATAAAATTAAAAATAAAGATACTAAGAAGATATATAAAACGTTAAGACTTATAATCCAAAATTTTAAAAATACTAGTAAATTTAAAGTATTAATATAATTGCTAATAATCTAACAAAGCAGCTAGTAATTAATTTTAACTATAATCCTAACTCTCCTCTAGTATATTAATATAACAATATAACTCTATAATATTATATAAACCTATACCTAAGCTAAAATAAAGCTTATAAAACATATTATAGTCAAACTACCTTTATACTTTAAAAATTAATACCCTCCTAGCTTTATTATAATTATTATTAAACTACTATATAACCTTACTAAAGCTAATACCTACTAATAGGTAATATACTTTAAATACTATAAGAAGTAATTACTAATAGAAATATCAATATTGTTGGTTTATCTAGAGGGTAATACATACTATATGTAATCTTGCCGTATAGGTGTAAAGTGGTATTCTGGTTATTCGTTCTTATTATTCCTATATTATATAGCGTGAGGCACTACGTAAGGCTCTAGATCTATAGCGTAGTAATTGCTTACTAATTACTATACGATTAGCTATAGCTAGTACTAAGTACCTAATACTTATTACTAATAGGGTATAAAGGGTATACTACTATATATATAGTAATATGTATAGTTACTATATACCTTATAGTATAGTGTAATTAATACTAGTAATTTTTTCTTTTTACTATATACGCTAGTACCTATCTATTTATATGAAAAATAGTACTTTTAGCGATCTATACCTTTTTTACCTTAATAATATTCAAATACCTATTTATCTACTCTACTTAGATTACCTATCTTTCTATTTAAATAGTTATATAGTTTAAATTAATAAATCTCTGAAGGGTATAGTTCGGTATGTTTTTTATAAAAGTATTAGTAATATTATTATCTCTATTAATTTACTATATCTTATAGAATTCGTAGTATTTATATAACTACCTTAATACTATAATATTAATTATAAAGTGTTTTTCTTTAGTAGTATTAAGTTTTATAAAGTATTTATAAAGTAAGTATAAGTTAGTATATATAATAGTTAGGATCTAAGGGAATTTTTAGTACAAGAGGATCTTCTTAAGTAATATAGCTATAATATAAGTAAAGTTTATACTAGCTACTATAGTATAGATCTCTAAAGTAAGTATATTCCTAGTAACTCTTTTACTTTTTATAGAAGAATAATATATAAAGTTGCTATAGAAGTTAAACTAATTATTACTAATAGTAGTCTTTTAGTTTAAAATTATTATAAATTTTAGTTAAGATAAGAAGTTAGTATTATTAGTAAAAGAGTTATTAATAAAAGTATAAAAATATATTTTAAAAAGGTTAAATAGTATAAAGTTAAAGTTATAGTTAAGATATTCAATTTGCTACTTAAGGTGTTTATTAAATATAGTGGTATTGTTACCTAAGGGTTGTTGCTTTTATACTATATAGGGGAGGTTGAATAATACTTCGGGCTAGTATATTAAGGTAAGGTATACCCTATATATATATTATTTAATATATGCTTTTTTGAGTATTTTAGGTATTATGTATATATTAATAAGAATGAGTTTTTACTTTTAGTACTTTTAGTATAAGTAGAAGGTATTACTATTAAGTAATAAGATATTTCTATTAAATACTAGTAGTACTACTTTTAAGAAGACTATCTTAGGTTTAGCTTTAAATAAAGCTTTTTAGAGTTCTTTATTTTTATAGTATAAGAAGGTAATATTTAAGAAGCTAAAGGTATTATTAGTTTGTATATTTATAAAGCTAAAAGTATTATTTTTAAAGTATAAGATGAAGAAGTATAAGTTATATATTAATATTTCTATTTATAACTATTTTTTATAATACTTAGAGTATATTACTTATTAGTAGGTATTAGTTTTAGTAAAACTATATAGTAGTTTAATAATAATTATAATAAAGCTAGGGGGGTATTAATCCTTAAGGTATAAAAATAGTTTAGTTATAATATACCTCGTAAGCTCTATTTTAGCTTAAGTATAGGCTTATATAATATTATAGAGTTATATTATTATACTAGTATACTAAAAGAGAGCTAGGGCTATAACTAAAATTAACTACTAACTACTTCGTTAGATTATTAGTAATTATATTAATATTTTGAATTTACTATTATCTCTAAAGTTTTAAATTATAAGTCTTAACTTCTTATATATTTTATTAGTATCTTTGATTTTAATTTTATTAATAATATAAGACTTAAAGTATTTATAATTTTTATAGAAAATAGGATTGTATTAGATAATTTTAATAATACTATTAGTAATAATATTTTTAATCTTTTTTAATTAATCTTTTAAGTAGTAGTTTAAATATTATAATAATACTTTTTTTATAGAAATTAAGTGTTAGTATTATATCGGACTATTCCTTAGCTATAAGGTATATTATAAAATAAGGTTTTTAGTTAAAATCTTAAGAAAGTAAGTTATTTTTATAAGTTATAAGACTTAAAGTTAGTTTAATTTGAAATACTTAAAACTAGAGTAGTAGATTACTAACTATTTAAGTAGGGGGGGGGATTATTATTTTTAATAGTAGTAGTATTACTATTATTTATAATAATAGTATTTTATAATACTTATTAAGTATTTTAAAGTTCTATAGGGATAGCTATAGATGAAATTAGAATATTACTATAAGAGTATATATCTCTATATAATATTAAGTCTCTTATTATAGTAGTATTAGTTCTTATAAGTATTTTATAAGTATTTTTAAGTATTAGTATTTTAAAAAGTATTAGTATTTTATAAATATAATTTAGGGAGATTTCTTAGTTATTATTTTTAAAATATAGTTTTATAGCTATAGATTAAAATTCTTAAAAATTATAAGGGAATTTAAGAATATATATCTTACTATATATAATAAAGAAGTAGTATAAGCCTTACTAGTTATTTTTCTCTTACTATATATATATTAAGGATTAGAATAGAAGAATTATAATACGTAAAGTATCTAAACTATTACGTATTACTAAAATAGTATTAATATTATACTTAGTATATTTATAATAGATCTCTTTAGTAGCTTTATATATAATATAAACCTAAGTAATAATATCTAGAGAGAAAGCTAAATTTTCTATAAAGTAGGGATATATTCTAAAAATAAGCAGAATAAGTATAAAGCTATTAAGCCTAGTAGTATTATTAATTACTTTATATACTATTTAAAGAAATACCTCTTAAATAGTAATAAGTACCTCGTTATAATAGATATTATATATATAGTAGAAGAATATATAATATTACTCAACCTTACTAATATTATTATATACCTTAATTAGAATAATATAAACCATTAATCTTATTATTTTTACTTCTAATCTAAAGTCTTTAGATCGAAATATTATACTTATATTAATTATAATAAAATTAAAAAAGCCCTAGTATATATCAATCTAGTATACTTTAAAGGCCTCCCATATCACTTTTACTAAGATATTTAGTAAAAATCAAATAGTATTAAATATTATTATAATATTAATAATATAGAATATAAAATAGTTATTAATATAGACGATATTAATAATAATCTTAAAGTTAAAATTAATATTACTATAGATAGCAAAATGAAAGTATAAAAAAGCTATACCACACATTTAGTACTAGTAATAATACCTCTTAAATACTTTAAAAACATAATATTTAACTAAATATCCTATTTTATTAAGGATATCATAGAGATATATAATAGCTAGGTATTTAAAATAGTAGTAGAATCTCCACATCTCTACTTCTATAAGATATATAGAAGTAATTATTCTCTCCTTATTAAGGAGTAGTTATAAATACCCCTATTTTTAGATAGCTAGGATAATTTTGTTACTTTAGTAGAACTAACTATATATATTATTAAATATAATACTAAGTCGATCTATATCTATAAAATAGAATAAGAAAAAAAATTATATAATACTATATAAAATATAATAATACCTAGAAGTATAGGAATATTAACTATTTTAAATATAGTAATTAGAAAAGTTCTACTAAAGTATTTTATTACTAGTTTACCTTATAGAAATATAAGAGTTATAAAAAAATTAATAGTCTACTTAAGTATAGTAAACTAGGAATATTTAGTAGTTAAGAAGCTAGTTATGCCTAAATTAGATAAGATACTTTAAAAAATAGTACTTAAGTAATAGCTTTTAAATATAAATATAGATATAGGGGCTATAATACTACCCTTCTTATTAATTTTACTACTAGAAATACTACTTTAAGTAAGAATATAGAGTATTACCTAGTTTTAAAGGATTCTTATAATTTTACCTCTATTAAAAATAATAGGGTTTTTACTAAAAAATAATATTAAAAACTATTTAAAAGGAGTAGTAGTCTTATCTTTAAGGTTGTACTATATTTAATATTATATAATAGTATTATTAGGTTTATAATCTCAAAAGGGGTCCTTAATATTATTATCTAAACTATTAATAATTTTATATTCTATAAAGAAAGCTTAATATACTATTATAAAATATATTTTAAAATTAATATTTAACTTATACTAATTAAATAAAATATACTTCTTTTTAAAAGTATACCTTATAAATTAGTAACTTATTTTACTATATATATAGTACTTCCTATTTAGATAGCTATATATAACTAGATAAAGAAAATAAGTACTATTTAGAATAAATAATTATAAGCTTTATAAAGCTATATAAATAAGATATTAAGTACTATATAGCATAATACTTTAGAAGTATTCTTAAGAAGAATTATATATATAGTTAACTTAAAATTAGTTATTAACTTACTTCTAGCTATTATCTCTATTATTCTAAACATATTATAACTTTTAGAATAATATAGTATTACTTATAACTAATCTCAACTAGTTATAGAAATTCTAAGAAGTTACTATAAAGCTAAAAAAAGCTAACTAATACTTAGGTATATTATAATATATACTTATAAGCTAGAGGTAGAGTACTATATCTATATAGAGGTTTAATAAGAAGGTTTTCTAGATATAAATAAGCTTAAGTATAAAAGCCTTAAGAGCTTCCTTTTTATTCTTCTTAAAATTCTTAGTTATAATACTTCGAAATATAGTATTTTACTAATTAGAGAAATATAACTATTAATATTTATTATTTTGAAAGTAGTATTTAATATAGCGAGTTATCTATTTAAACTATAAGTTAAAACTAGGGTTACTTAAGTATTTAAAGTAATACTTAAGAACCTAATCTTTTAGTATAATTAAAAATATACTAGTATATACATAATATAGGATATTAAGCTTAAAGTAGTAATTATAAAAGATATAGATCTTTATCTTAAATATATTATATAAGTCTTTATTATACTTCATACTTTTATTATATAGCTTTATAAAATCTATAGTATATTTAGCTAAAATATTATTAAAAAGGGTAGTAGAAATAAAGTATAAAGTATACTTATAGTATCCTTCTTAATATTAAAAAGGCTTTAAGATAGTTAAATATAAGATTAGTAAGGTTAATTATTATAATAGAAGTTTCCTATCTTATACTATAAATATATAGGCTACTTAAGTTAATTATAAGTATCTCTTCTTAATTTCTTATTATAAGGATATTATTAGTATTATATATTTAACTTTAAGTTAAATATTATAAATAGGTAGAATAAAGTCTAACTCTTCTAGTATAAAATTATTAATTTACTTAAAGTATTTTTTAAGGTTATTCCTAAGGCTAATATAATATTTTAGAACTTTTTAAAACTCCTTATAAATCTATAAGTTAAACTCTTATTATTAAGATAATTAGTATAATATTATAAAGATTTAATTACTATCTATATTAACTTTAATACTATACACTATAAAGTAATCTTTAAAATAACATATTATAAAAATACTAATAAGTTACTAAATTATTAAAAGCTAATCCTCAAAGTTACCTTTAAATATCTAAAAGAATTTCAAGCTATAAAATCTTATATATATATAGAAAGCTTTTGAGTATACTATATAAATAAAGACTTTTATAGAATCTTCATCTATAATATTCTTATAATTAAGAATAAGGATTTAACTAAAAAATATTAGATTAAAATATTAATAGAACTTTATAGAGATAGGGATACCTAAAAGTATTATTATTATAAATATAGGAATACTTAGAATAAATATCTTACCTATAGGAGTTGATTTAAATATTATTATAAATATAAGGTATTAAAAGAGTTTTTAAGAAGCTATATAGGTCTCTTAAGTATTTAAGGCTAGAGATATTATAAAT
Organism: Colletotrichum orbiculare MAFF 240422; assembly: GCA_000350065.2. Lineage (NCBI taxonomy): Eukaryota > Fungi > Ascomycota > Sordariomycetes > Glomerellales > Glomerellaceae > Colletotrichum > Colletotrichum orbiculare. The sequence continues at coordinate 1,282,535 of AMCV02000016.1, read as the reverse complement.
CTCTAATATTAAAACTCTAACAATAATTTAAAAAAATTATTATATTTACTAAACACACTCTTATAAATAAAAACTAAAAGTAGTTATTAGTTTCCTAATAATAGCTATTAGGGAGTATCTTATTTTAAAACCAAATTAAATATAATTATTAGTATTATAATAATAGCTATTTATAAAAAGTTAGTATACAATTTAGAAGCTCCTAATAAGATCTTAAAGTAAGGAGGGTTTAAAATATCTAAGTAATAAATATCATAATCTTTTATCTTATATAAACCTTAGATATAAAGTTTTTTATAATTACTTCTTCTATTATAATAAGTCTTACTAATCTATAGTATAATAGTATAACGGAAAGGTTAATTACTAATTAGTATTAGTTGATTTAGAAAGTAATATATACTATATATAATCTTACTATATAAGTATAAAATAGTATTCTAGTTATTTATTCTTATTATTCCTATATTATATAATATGAGGCGTTATATAAAGCTCTAGATCTATAGTATAGTAATTACTTACTAATCACCAAACAATTAGCTATAGCTAGCACTAGGTACCTAGTACTTATTACTAATAAGGCGTAGAGGGTATACTACTATATATATAGTAATACGTATAATTACTATATACCCTATAGTATAACGCAACTGATAAATATATAACTTATACCTCTTTATCTTATATCTTAAAAATAATACCTTTAGTTTTATAAATATATAAACTAATAATACCTTTAGCCTTTTAAATACTACTTTCTTATACTATAAAAATAAAGAACTATTAGTTCATCTATTACGGGCTACCACACTATAGCGCTATCAGGTAAATAGTCGGCTTGTATAGCCCGTACATACTATATAGCTAGTACTAGCTACATAGCTATATAGGCTATATAGGCCCTATTTCTATATATATAGCTACACGCCACATAACATAATAATAATAAGAACGAATAACTAGAATACTACTTTACACCTATATAGTAAGATTACATATAGTATATATTACCCTCTAGATAAACTAATACTAATTAGTAGTTAATCCTTCCCTTATTATACTACTATACTATAGATTAATAAGGGATATCTAGTAGAAGAAATACTTATAACCCTTACTTATAACTTATAAGTAAAAAGATTATAAGATTATTCTATTTAAATAGATACTTTAAGTCCTTCTTATTTTAGAACCTTACTAAGAGCTTCTAAATATACTAATTTCTTATAGATAGCTACTATAAGAAACTAATAATTACCCTTACTTTAAAGCTTTAAACTATATACTAATTCCTTATAGATAACTAATATTAAGATACTAATAATTACACTTAATTTAGTTTTAAAATAAAGTATTCCCCAATAGCTACTATTAAGAGGTTAATAATTACTCTTAATTTTAGCCTATAGGAATACGTTTAATAAATATAATTTTTTCAAGTTTTATAACTCTTCCCTAATTACTAGAGTTTATAGTATCTCTAGCTTCTTATAGATATTTCAGATTTTCTCTAATCCCTACTGAAGCTTTAAATTATATATTAAACTTTTTATAAATAAGTTATTATTAAAATACTAATAATTATATTTAATATAGTTTTGAAATAAGGTATTCTATATAGCTATATTAAGTTTAAGCCCTTAATATAGCTAAAAAAGTATATTTAATAGATATATTTAAAATCTTATATAACTTCTTAAGACCTTTCTATATAGCTTAAATATAATAACTACCCTCTCTTATAACTCTTAAAACTTTATAAGAGTAATATAGCTATACTAACTTCTTGAAGTATAACTTATAATAAGAACCTTCTCCTATAACTTCTAATAATAACTCTAGAAACTACTAGAAGGTATATAATATTACTACCTTCTTAAAATAACACCCCTAAAGTTATACTAACTTCTTAAAGTAGAGCTTATAGTAAGAACCCTTTACTATAACTTCTAATAATAATTCTAAAGACTACTAAAAGATATATAATATTACTAACCTCTCAAAATAATACCCCTATAGCTATATAACTATATAACTTTAAATTTAAAAAAAAGCTTTATATTCCTTCAATTTCTAACATCTACTTAAAGAATTCCTAGTAATTAATATAACTATTATAATTATATAGAAGGATAGATAAGTAATAGGTTTAGTAATAAAGAAAGCTATTGAAAAAGATAGTATTTTATAGCTAGCTATTTAGGCTTTTTTATAATTAGATAATATCGTTATAGTATAAATAAAAAGTCGCTAGTATTAGTTTATCTATTACGGGCTACTACACTATAGCGCTATTAGGTAAATAGTCGGCCTATACGGCCTATACATACCACATAGCTAGTACTAACTATATAGCTATATAGGCTATATAGGCTTTATTTCTATATATGTAGCTATACGCTACGTAATATAATAATAATAAGAATGAATAACTAGAACACCACTTTGCACCCATACAGTAAGATCACATACGGCGTATATTACCCTCTGGATAAACTAATAAGAACTCTAAAAAACCTCATTTAAAACTAAGCTTAAAACAGTCCTCTTAAAAACAATACTACTAGTATTTAATAGAAGTATCTTATTACTTAATAGTAATATTTTTTATTTATATTAAAGATACTAAAGGTAAAAGCTTACTTTTATTAATATATATATATAATACTTAAAGTACTTAAAAGTGTATACATTAAACAATATATATATAAAGTATACCTTACTTTAATATACTAATTTAAAATATTATTTAATTTCTCCTATATAATATAAAAGTAATAACCCTTAAGTAATAATACTACTATACTTAATAAACACTTTAAATAATAAATTAAATACTTCAATTATAACTTTAACTTTATACTATTTAACCTCTCTAGAGTATATTTCTATATTTTTATTAATAGCTTATTTACTAATAATACTAACTTCTTATCTTAACTAGAATTTATAATAATCTTAAACTAGAAGACTACTACTAGTAATAACTAGTTTAACTTCTATAGTAACCTTATATACGATTCTTCTATAAAAAATAAAAAGGTTATTAGGAGTATACTTATTTTAGAAATTTATATTATAATAGCTAGTATAAACTTCACTTATACTATAGTTATATTACTTATAAAGATCTTCTAGTATTAAAAACTCCTTTAAATCCTAATTATTATATATACTAACTTATACTTACTTTATAAATACTTTATAAAGCTTAATATTACTAAAGAAAAACACCTTATAATTAATATTATGATATTAAAATAGTTATATAAATACTATAAGCTCTACAAAATATAATACATCAATAGAAATAACAATATTACTAATATTTTTATAAAACGTATACTAAACTATACCTTTAAGAAATTCATTAATTTGAACTATATAACTATTCAAATAGAAAAATAGATATCTCAAGTAGAATAAATAAATAAGTATTTAAATATTATTAAAATAAAAAAGTATAAATTACTAAAAGTACTATTCTTTATATAAATAGATAGGTATTAGAATATATAGTAAAAAGAAAAGTCACTAATATTAATTATACTATACTACAAAACATATAATAATTATATATATTACTATATATATAGTAGTATGCTTTCTACGTCCTACTAATAATAAATACTAAGTATCTAGTATTAGTTATAGTCAATCGTATAGTAATTAGTAAGTAATTACTATACTATAGATCTAGAGCCTTATATAGTACCTCGCGCTATATAATATAAGAATAATAACAACAAATAACTAGAATACTACTTTACACCTATACAGTAAGATTACATATAGCATATATTACCCTCTAGATAAACTAATAACAATATATAATATATTATTATTATACTAAGCTAACTATTATATATAAATAGAAGGCAAAATCCAATATATATTCTATATACCTAAATATAGCTATATATACTATATAAAGCTTTATTTTAAGTAGTTTAAATAAAATGAGGCCTATAGAAATAGTACTAATACTTAAGGTTTAATTAGTATAAATTCTATTCCTTAAGTATATCATTCTTAATATATCCCTCTAGTTTTAAAAGCTCTATTTATAAGCTAGCTTTTTAAATAATACTTATTAAACCTTCTATTTATATCTTATAAGAAACTCCTTCTATTATCTTATTATTCTTATTAAACTTCTATTCTTATAATAAGAAGAATAGTACTATTTATAAGCTATTTAGATACTTCTTATTAGTTAGAAAATACTTCTAATACCCCTAAGCTTTTTATTTAACCTTATTATTATTAAAATATAATATCTATAGATTCTAACTAATTATTAAAAGTCTTATTAAAATATTTAAATACTAAGAATTCTTTTGGAAATCCTTCTTCTTACTATAATTTCAAATAGCTTAATTAATTTATTATATTAATCTAAATAATAAAAATACCACATTAATAGTTCTAGAGAGACTTTATAAGACTATTAGCTATAAAGCTTCTTAAAAATATATATTTAATCTCAAAATACCCCTATATAGCTTCTTATTATAACTAGTAATTATAGATATCTATATATTATAGCTTTAAATATAGTTATATTATTCTAGTAATTATAAGATATATAATTTACCAACTATTATATTAGATTTAAATAGTAAGGTAAGACTTATATACTTTACTTCTATTAAATATATTTACTATAAAGTCTACTTAGAATATAGTAATAAAATAACTAATAAAAATAGCTTTTCAAATAATATAAAATAATACTAAAAACTCTACTTTAATTATGAAAATAGTAATAATATCTTATTTATTAACTCGCTATACTATTAGGCTTCTAAAAAGATATATAATATATATTTAAAAGTTCTTTCAATTATTATTATTATCTATAAAACTAGTATCTATAGTAATTATAAAGCTATTAAATAGATCTCTAGCCTTATAGTTAAATTGAAAATAGAAACTCTCTATCTTATTAAAATATTATGTTATTTGTTTAGCTTTTATATAATAGTTATTTAAAGGGTTTTAGTTAAAATATAATAATTAGTTTATTATATAAGTAATATTTAGTCTTATTATAACTATAGTATAATTAATAAAGCTAATATCTTATTAATTATACTTAATCTCTATATAAGAAGCTTAATTATATTATAGTAGGAATTCTTCAGTTTTCAGAAGGATTTTAAAGTATTTAATATATTATATATATTTTATAAAACACTTAAGAAACCTTTCAATATATACTACTTATAAGAACTATAACTATTATACTAGTTAATTCTAAATAACTTTAATACTAAGAAATTACTATAGGTTTTTACTTCTCTTAAAGTAATACTTCTTTTAAAAGTCTACTAATAATATAGATATTTTAGATATATCTTCTAAGGGGAATAAGAATACATAGTTATTAATATAAAAGAAGAAGATTATATATTTCTTAAACTAGTAATATAGCTTTCCTACAGTAGGTTTAAATCAAAAATATTTAAAGCCTATTTCTAAATAGTATTATTATAAAGAAAGAAACTTCTATAAGTTATATAACACTTCAATAAAATAGTAAATCCTATTTAATATTTAATAACTTAGTAATATCTCTATATAAATAACCTTATTAAATACTATATATATAAAAGTATTAACCATATTATATTAAAATAATTTAAAATTAAAATAATTAGTAATTATTATAAAGATTTAAAATAATATACCTATTAGAATAGCTATATAAGTCTTATAATTATCTTATAGCTATTAATCTCTATAGATAACTAGTTAAGCCTTAACTTTTAAGAAGTATCTATATTTATCAAACTTATAAATATAAACTTAGTAATATTCTGAAATCTTTAAACTTCTTATAAAAACCTTACTAATTTTATGTTAAAAATAAGATTTAATATAACTTTTAAGATAAACCTATTTAGCTATTATTATAACTTTAATATATAAATAAATAAATATTACTAAGTAAGATATAAATAATAATAATAATTTCTCTTATAAAACTCTTAGAATAAGAATTTCTATTCTTCTATATTTTAAATAATCTCTAATATCTAATTTACTTTATAATTAAAAT
>AMCV02000016.1:1208370-1244118 GCA_000350065.2 Colletotrichum orbiculare MAFF 240422 | reverse complement strand
GTAATATTATTAATCCTAAGAATTAGTATCCTAATAAATATTATTCTAAGAGTTATTTAAATATCTTGTTATAAGTTAGAAATACTTATTATAATAACTATTTAAGAGTTATTACTTATTATAATATCTTATCTTATTAATTTATATATAAATATATTAATCTTCTAATAGAAAGAACTTAAAGTATATTATAATTACTACTAAAATAATTTACTTATAAAATTACTATTTATAGGGGTATTTTAAGAAGCTTTAGTACTTTCTATTATTCTTTATATTAATTAGTTAGTTACTTATTATATAGTATTATATCTTAAGAACTTCGCTTAATTAAATTATATATTTAACTAATAGGAAACTCTATTCTACTTAGTATTATCTATATAATAAATAATACTAAGTTCTAAATATATAAAAAGCTAGACTTAGGCTTATTTAACTATAAGTAGTATAAAATACTATTTATTTAGAACTAAGGGGTAAAAAGGAAGCCTTTATAAATATCTAGAAAAATCTATATATATAGTGCTACCTAAGGCCTACTAGAGTTCTACCTAGGTAGAAAGGTTATCAATAGATACCTAGGTATAACCCTAGCTAGTTATCTAGATATAGTCCGTAATAATAAGTATCTTAATAAATCTAATTATAATTTCTTATTTAATATATTTCTAACTACCTACTAGTTCCTTTATATATAGGGGAGAAAGTTTAAATTTAATCCCCTCCTTATTAATAAATATCTAATACTTCATCTATCTATTAATTATAATAACTACTCTCTTAATATCCTATTAGATTTTATAAATAAAATGTGTTTTTAATATAGTATTTATTATTTAAAATAATATAATATATTAAAGACTTATTCTAGAGTTTTATTTAGAAAGATAAAGATAAAGAGACGACTTATATAGTTATCTTTAATTACTTTTACTTGATATAATATATTACATATAAGAACATAGTTAAGAAATCTTAAGTAATATAATAATAAGATTACTAAATATAATATTTAGATATTTATTAAGAAATAACTTATTAAATATAAGTTATTACAAAGTACTTATATTCTAAATAAACTATTAGTTTAATAAGTATAAGTAATAACCTTAGTAAAAATATTAAGTCCCAAGTAACTAGACTATAAATACTAAAAATATACTAAGTCTTCTTATTTATATAGGAATTTTCTTAAAGAATAAAAGTTTGTTTAAAATATATAAGGATTAATAATATATATAGTATTGAATAGGATTATATTAGAATAAGTAGAAATAGGAGTATATTTAAAGAAAACTAGATTTATCTTATAAAAACAGTTATATATAATAATATTATTCTTCTTCTTTCTAAAATAAAATATATAGTTAAGATTAAAATACTAGATATCTTTCTTTTAGAGTAGTATTTTTAAAATAATATTTATATATAAATTCTTAGTATAATAAATATCCTCTAGAAGTAAGTCTATCTTTATTCTATTTAAGCTATTTGGGATAGTTTCTAGTATATAGTATTGCTTCTTAAAAATAGAGAAAAATATAATACTACTTTCAACCTAAGTACTTACTATTAAAACCTTACAGGAATTAGGTTTTAAAAAGTCCTTCTAATTAATAAGATAAGTAGTACTATAGTTATTTATAATTATATTATTACTAAATAGGTAGTATAAAGAGATAGGAGTAGTAAATATACTAAATAATTTAAAGTTTATATATTAAGGCTTTTTTAGAAGGAAAGGGTTAATAGTAATAGTTACTATATTAGAAGGATACTATAAGATAGGTTAAGATTAGTTATTTTATCTATAGTTTCTATTATATCTACTTTCTTTCCCTCCTTATTACCTTTTATATAGGTTTTTTTAATTAACTAACTTAAGTTAAATCTATATAAAAATTACTAAAGTAGTTTTTATTTAGATAGTTTTAGATGAGAATCCTCTTGTTATTTAAAATATATCTATTATACCGATTTAAACTACTTTTTAGAATAATTTCAAAATACTTATAATTAAAGAGGGACTAGAAGTAGCTTAATATATTATAAAAGTATACTTTAGATAATTTTACCTAACTTACTTTTTATAAGGTAAGTATAGAGCTTTCAGCTAGTTATTTTATAAGAGTTATATAAACCTCTTATTTATTATAAAACTCGCCTAAAAAACTCTTACAATAAATAATATTAGAAAACATATCCCTATATTCCTAGAGGGAGTAGATATTAACATCTATATATTTGTTTATAGTGATCTAATTAAACTAGGTATTTACTTAGTTTAGGGTACGATAGGTTCTTATAGTAGTTAGGAAGTTCTCTATTATTAGAATATTAGTAATCTTAGGAATATTATACTAAGTAGTATAAAAGTAAGTATTATTATAATTATTATATTAAGTAGATATATTATCTAAAGTTTTCACCTAGATAAGAACTAAGTTATATTTCTTTCAGATTATTATTAAGATATTAAATTCTGATAGGATAAGATAGTACTTAAGGTTAATAATAAGGCTATGGAGAAAAGTATTATTTATAAAGAATTATTTAGAATATATTACTTAGAATAAGCTAATATTAATAGTTATATTAATTTGACACTTTATAGCTTTAAGGCCTTTTTCAATTTTTCAATCTTTTAAAATTCTAATTATAGAGAAGTATAAATATACTCTATATTTATCTTAGATCTTAAGAATACTAATTATTACTTTAGAAATAGGAGTATTTTAAGATAAAGTCGCCTTAAAAGTTAAATATAAAGAATTATCCTAAGTAAGTTTATCTTAGGATTATAGTATATTTAAGCTATTTAAATAGATTAAGTCTTAATATCTTTTTCTTAAATATATTCCTCAAGAGAGTATAGTTCTTCTTAAGAGTTGAATATTAAAAGTTAAGGTTTATTAGGATTAATATTTCTAAATATCTTTTGTTTTAATATAATATTTAAAGATATTATATTATTACCACTAGTTATAATAACTATTAAAGTAAACTAAAGTATTAAAACCTAATAATAAAACTATTTAGAATAATATAGTAGATATAACTAATTAATTAATTAGGAAGTAAAAGGAGATAAGAAGAAGGTTTAAAAATAATATAAACCTAATAGATATAGTTTAATTAATAGATCTCAGAAAGTATTTAAAGCTAGGCTTATAATTATTATAAATTATACTATTAGACTTATAGAGATAGGTAGGTAAAAGTTTATTTGTATTAGAAGTTATCTATAGAATAGTACTATCTAATATATAAGTTTATAAGTATTTCTTATATAAGAAGTACTTTATGTAAGTAGGTTATATAACCTAGGATAGTAGCCTATAGGTATAAAGCTATTACGATAAATTATAATATCGCTTCATTATTAATAAAACTTTTTGAAAACCTTTATATTACAATGATATAATCTTTCTATTTAATAAATATAATATGATTATATTTTTACCTTAAGGTAGTTTTTATTACTAATATCGTTTTAACTTTTTATTTTGTTTAAATCTTACTATCCCTCTTAATAAAGATTAAGATAAAGTTAAAATATATATCTATATATTACTTAAATAATAATAAGCTATCTTCTACTTATTTAATAAGATTAATATAGATTTTTAAGTAGATGTTTCTAGAGATGTTGAATATAATACTTAATAAGTTTAATAGGTTAATTAGTTAATATTTAGAAACTACTTAGTTGAGTTTCTTATTTAGCCAATTTATCTTAATATGAAATAGTAATAGCTATATTCTATCCTTAACCAAAAACTTCTTAACTACTTATTATATATTATTAATACTTATTCTACTATATTACTATATATATATCTTTACGATTTAAGTTAAAATATTATTTTTGTTTAAGAAGAATTAGAATATTCAAATATATTCTAAGCTAGAATAAGTAGTTAATTCTACTATCTAAAGATATAAAGTAAATATAATATCAAACTAATTAAGAAGTTTATATAGACTAATTCTAATAACTAAAAACTCCTTATTATTTAGTTTTAATTAATATATAATAAGATATATTCGCTAGTCTAGTTATAAGAAGGTAATATATATTAATAAGAATATTTAAGTGTTAAGTATTACTCTTTCTATCTTACTACTCAGCTAAAGATACAATAATATTAATAGTAGTTACTATATTCTTATTAATTAGTATATTATTATTTAAAAAGTATTATTTTATTTTAAATTATAGTCAGTAATAGTTAATATAGTGAAACTATAAAACTACTACTAAATATCCTAAAACCTTGTTATAAATTTTCATACTTATAAATATTATAATTTCTAACTAGATATATTTAGATAGCTAATCTATAATTACTATTAAAACACTAAAATCCTTTTTTCTAATGGATAGTAATCTTATTAAAGAATCAATAGAAATCTATACCTAAAACTTATTAGAAATTAATCAGAATTATGATAAACCTTAATAACACCTATAGCCTTTATATAAATATTAATAGATATTATATATTTAGATATAATATTTAAGATTTCTTAATATACTATCTTAATACCAATCCTATAAAAATATTATTAACATCAAATGAATACTAAAATAGCCTAAGACTAAAGAATTATAAATTATTTCGATAGATATAATTATTAATAATTTATATTTAGAAATCTAGACTTAACCCTAATATAATAAAACACTATTTCTTCTTACTATATAATTAGCTACTTATATCTATATTAAAACTTCTAGCAAAAATGTTTTAACTACTTAGTAGATAATTTCTAGGCGATTTCTATCTATTAATATTATTATAATCGCCTAGTTTTATAGTATTAACAATATAACGCCTTAGAATAGAGTATATTTATCTATTAATTTACTAGTAGTATATTAATCAGTATCTTTTACTTATATAGCCTCCTAGTAGCCTCCTTCTATTTATATATTATAAATTAGGAATGTTATAAGAAGCCTACTTTTATTTTTAAAGTTAACTTAGAGAAATTAAAAGACTTATATTAGAAGCCTTAATTCTATTATATCGTCTTAATTATATTACGCGAAAGTATCAAACCACTCTATAAAATAACCTAAATTGTATTTCAAAATAAAACTAAATTCTAATAAAGCTTCTATTTATTTAGCCTATTATTCTAAAATAAGTCTAAAGTTTATAAAATATTCTAAAGCTTTATAGTTAGATAGAATAGTCAATAGCTTTACTATATTCTATAATTCTACTAATTATATTTTTTAGATATAATATAACTACTAATAGTTCTTTATTATAACTAATATAATTCTACTAGATTAAAATAAGTCTACTTAAATAATAAGTAATTAGCTATAATATATTATCCTTATTATCCTATAATAAATAGCTACTAAATACTACCCCTAAGTAATCTACTTTTACTACGATATACTCTTCTAAATCCTATTAAACTATAACTAATTCTAAGTTAAATATAAGTTTAAATATTTTAAATGCTTATTAATATATAGTATCTTAATGAAATAATACTTCTTTCTATTTTAATTATATAAAAAGCTTTATTAAATTAGAGAAATAATTAACTAAGTTGTAATAGAAATTTATAAAACTAAAGAAGTTTTAGATATTATAGATATTTTTTAAGACTTCTTATTCTTATATAGCTTTAACCCTTTTAAAATTATAATAAATACTTTTCCCCACTTTAATAATAAAACCTAAGTATTTAGTCTATTTCATAAAGAATTCATATTTGTCTAGATTTCAATATAAGCTTACCTTTTATAACTATTTAAAAACTTACTTAATTTTATCTTTATAATCACTTCTCAACTTATAACTATGGATAAAAATATTATCTAAATAGGCTATAATGAAGTTATTAAAAATACCTTGGAATATACTATTAATATAATAATAAATTATCGTAAGTATACTTATTAGTTAAAAGAAAATTATTTAAATAAATTGAAATATATTTAAAAGGTAATCTTATATTTATCCCTTTTTAAAATCTAAATCTTATAAAACGCTATGTAAATATCAACTTTTATAAACTATATGATTTAAACTGATAAGTATCACGTCTTCTTGATTAATAATAAGAAATAATAGTTATAAATATTAATAATATTAAAAGTATTATAATCTATATAAAACTACTACTTTCCTCTAGGCTTTTTATTAAAGGAAATAGGTATTTTAGTTTTAAATAAGCTTGCCTAGACTTAATTCTTATCTATCAAGTCTATAACTTAGCGTTAGACTTTAAAGGAATATTCTTTTAATATATTATAAAATAGTTTTCATAATAAGTCTAGCTCTATTGTATTTAAATTTCTTTTAGGTAAATATAATAATTAAATAACTCTTAATAAGGCGAGAGGCTAGAAATCTTATCTTTGTTAAATAAATCTATACAAAGAATATAAATAATTAGTAAGATAAGTTTTAGTTATTTTAAGGCGGCTAGTAATATAATTACTAAAGTTATATTAATTTATACTTAATTAATTACTAATTACTTATACCCCCTTCTCTTAAGCTAGAAAATATTATAATTAGTAATTTAATAAGATTTCTAAATCTATTTATATATATCTCTCTTAATATATTACTAATAGCCTGAATAGTAAAATTACTAATTATATCTACTTTTATCTTATTCCTTATAGAGTTTAGAATAACCTTTTAATATTATAATTATAACTCTTTAGAGATGATCAGATATTCTATTTTGAGAATTATATAAAATAGAACTTTAGATACCTATTTATAGAAATTAATATATATTTTGGCTATTTCAGTAATATAAGCTTCCTAGTTAGTATTTAGGATAATATCTAATTAGTATAATTATAGTAATATAATTAATATAAAATTCTACTATTCTACAAACCTTTAACTCATTATTATATATTAATTATAAATATTATTAATTTAGATAGAAATCAAAGACTTATTGTTTATCAATATAAAAATTCAAAGAATAGCTTATCTATTTATTTCTATATCTCTTTAGTCTTATCTATGACTATAATATTATTGTTAATAGCTATATTAATATATTCCTCAAAAAGGCTTTTCTAAGAGACTAAGCTTTGTCTTTATTATCTATAATTCTTTTATCTAACTATAAGGCCTTAATATTAATATTAGAAGTTACTAATAGGTAGATAGAATATAGCTTATATTTAGTAGTAAAATAGTCTTTAGTATTATAATATATATAAATACTAACCTAGATAATTGAAAAGTCTACCTAATAAGCCTTATATGTACTTATAATAAGAGTTAACTAAAGCTTACTAATTATAGCTACTTATCTATTTAGCCCCTTATAGTAAGAAGAAGTAGTATTATAGTAGTATTATATTAGTATTAAAGTAATCCAAATTGCCCTTATACTTATTACCTATATATCTTTATTCTAACTAACTATTAACTTCAATTAAAATAAAAGCTATAGCTTATTATAATTCTATAACTCTATATTAAAAATCTTGAAGCCTATTATAATTATATAGTAATATTAAATTATAGTATAGTAGTCTATCTAGTTAATATTATAACTAAGAATAATTATTTAAATTTAATAGGAGAAAGCTAGTTAGAAGTAACTTAGCTATATATCTCCTATTTAAGAATATCCTCCTACTTATTTTATGACTAATTTAATCTTAATAAAAAGCTAAGTAAATATCTATTTAAACTTTTAATAGAAATAGTAAATCTTCTTAAAATCTTAGATATTATAATAAAGGTTTTTATGATACTTAGTAAGATATTAGAAGGATATATTAATATCCTAGTTATACTAAATTTTTAATATCATATAGAAGTTACTAATTTATATCTAGACTTTAAATAATAGGTTAATCTATAAGAATTACTAGAAAACTTCTAGTCTTTTAATAAAAACCTAATTAACTTCTAACTTTTACTATATAGTTGTTTTTTATATAGGAAAATAGAAAGTATTACTTTTAAAAAAATACCTATAGGGACTAGTTTCTCTTTTATATAAAATACTTATATTATTTATAAAGCTACTTTATAATCCTATTAAAACTAAACAGGAATTTCTTAGAATAATCAATCTTTATCTTCTACTAGATTAGTCTACTATTAGTCTATTAAAACCCCCATTAAAAACTCTATAATATTACTATTTAGTATTACCTTTTACTATCTTCTATTCTCTTTATATCGTCTACTATTTGCTACTTAATTAAACCTAAGTAGGAAATTTATTAATATTAAAAACTAGTTATAAGAAATACTCTAGTAATACCTTAATAGTATTACAATAAACTTAAAGAATTTACACCTAAGGTAAAACCTCTTTACTAAACTATAGAGATAGTAGTTATATAAAACCCTAATAGTAATACCCTATACAAGCCCTAAGGCTTAAGTCTTTAATATATAATTACTTAAATGATTATTTCTTCTTTTAGATTTATCCAACAAATTAGAAAATAAATTGTATAAAGTATAGGCTTCTTTATTAGACTTAAAGCTTTAAATTATAAACATAATAAAACCTTTATAATTAGAATTAATACTATTTAAAGTAAATGATATAATTACCTATTTAAATAATTCTAATTTATTATAAGATAGATTATTAGTCAATTCTTTAACTGTATTTAGAAATTCTTCCTTATTCTTAAAATTACTCGAAATAGTATTGAGAAATTCTTTATAAATTAAGAGTTTATTAGTAAATCCTAAAGGCTTATAGAATTCTTACAAATATATATATATATATTTAAAAGAATATTTATATTAATTTTAATAATTTAAAGAATACTATCCCTATAGTAGAATTATATATATTGTAGAGCTTTTTTATTTTTATCCTTCTTTTTAGAAGTAATAGGCATAGTAATATGTATTAAAATATCTTTACTAATAAGTGAAATTTTAATACATATAGATTAGACTCTATAACTACTACTTCTTATTAATACAGAAGTAGTAATCTTTCTAGAATTATCTATTTTATTAAATTAAAATAAATCACTAAATATATATTTATAAAAGACGTTTCTAAGAGAATAGAAAAGTCTTATGTTATAAGGTATAGAAAATATTATATTTTCTAAAAGGACAAAAATCAAAGATCGAAGTCTTTCCTTTCTATTTAAAGTAAAGATATAACTTAAAGAATAAATCTAAACCCTAGAAATCTAAATTTGGGTATTTTCCTTCTCTTTTTTAAATTAATTTAATTTTTTCTTTTCTATAAAGTTAATTGAAAACTGAGGTAAAATTTGAGATTAAAGAAGTTGATTTTCTATATCAATTAATCTTTCTACTATTAAAATTATTGAAATTAGAAAGGAAATAAACTTAAAAGTAATTTGAAAAAGTAGTTAATTAAGAGTAAATTTCAAGTAGCTAACGAATTAAAAAGAGCTGAAATAGGCAGAAAAAGTAGACTTTTAAATATTAAAATAGCTTATCGAATAAGGTTGATATTTAATAAATATAAAGTAATCCTAAGAAGAGAAATGGTTTTTAGAAAAAGAGTAAAGAGGTAGAGATTTCTATAGATTTTATTATAATATTTGACTTTTATAAATAAATAAGAAGGGTAATATTTTAATAAATAAAATATAGAATCTTGAGATTGGGAAGAGCTAGGCCTATAATTTATTAGGAAAAATGGATAAATAGGTAAATTAATAGTTAAATTATCACTATAGCTAACTATGAGGTTAGGAGAAATATAATATAATAAAAATAGTTCTCTTAATATGAGGACTTATTTAAGATATTTCTAATAATAATAGTTAAATAGAGAGAGAAGTAGTAATTTAATTAATAGTATAATTAATTATTTCTAATCGTTATTTATAAAAATATTGAGGTTTTTATATAGAGGGTTTATTTCGGAGTTCTAGCTATATTACTAGAGTTCTAACTATAGCTATAACGTATGCCGCGTGATAATTATAGCGTATAGGCTGAAACGTAGTATATACTATAGTATAAATATAATATATTAGCTACTATAGCTATAGTATATGAGGCGTTATAACCATAGTATATATAGTTTAAACTACTTCTACTATCTTGTAAAAAAGTAAACTTCTATACTTTTACCTTATTTACTTAAGAACTACTAGGGGTAGAAAGGTGAACTAAGTATGTATTTAAGGGGTAGTTTCTATACAATTTGTTCATATAGAAATATCGTATAACTGCTTGTTACTTCTATTAGAATAATTCAAAGAGAAGTTCTTTATATATTAGAATACATCTAACATTATATACTTTATAGAAATAGAAATATAAAGACTTTACTACTATTTAAAACATCTAGCTATTATATACCTTTATAATATACTTAATAAGACGAAATATCCAATTAAATACTATACGTTTCAAATACTTAAGAAGTATTATTACTAATAGTAAATATATAATATAGCCTTTTTATATTTTTACTTTACTATTTATAGTAATATTAACTTCAACTTTAAACTTATTATTAATTTTATCTATGTCAATAGCCACCTTATATTCTATTTTATTACCATTACAATAGTATTTAATACTATTTGATTTTCATCAAATATTTTAGTAAAGGCAATATAAGACGCCCTTGAGGCATACTAGATTAATATATACTACAGCCTTCTCAACTTCATTACTATCAATATAAATATAACATTCTTATTTTAAAATTTTATAATAAAAGTAAAATTAATAAGATTAATAGTCTATATTATTCTAATTAAAGTATATATATCAGTTATGCTATACTATAAAGTACATAGTAACTATTAGTATTACTATATATACAGCAGTATGCTATCTATATCCTACTAGCAATAGGTACTAGATATCTAATACTAACTATAGCTAAATATATAGTAATTAGTAAGTAATTACTATATTATAGATCTAGAGCCTTATATAATACTTCATATTATATAATAGAAGAAGAATAATAATAAATTACTAGAATACTACTTTGTACTTATATAGTAAGATTATATATAGTATATATTACCTTTTAGATAAATTAATATGAATTAGTAGTTAACCTTTTTCTTATTATTAAACTATAAATTAGTAAGACTTATTATAATAAAAGAAGTAATTATAAAACTTTATATCTAAAGTCTATATAAAATAAAGGATTTTAAGATTTATTATTTAGACATCTTAGACCTTTCTTATTATGACATTTTACTAGAAACTTCTAAATTACATATTAATCCCTTATAGATAACTACTATTAAGATATTAATAATTATACTTAATTTAGTTTTAAAATAAGGTATTTCTTAATAATTACTATTAAGAGGCTAATAACTACCCTTAGTTCTTATTTATAGAAGTATATTTAGTAAACATAATAATCCTCTTTAAATTATTACTAAAGTTTTAATACTAGAGATTTATAATATTTCTAATCTTAACTTCTTAAGAGACCTATATAGTTTCCTAAAAGTTCTTCTAATATTCTTTTTATTCTTATGATAATATTTAAATTGATTCCTATAGGTGAGATATCTATTCTTAGTACTTTTATACTTATAATAATAATAATTTAAGGTATTTCTATTTTTTTAAAGTTCTATTAATATTTTGATTTAATACGTTTTAGCTAAATCTCTAATCTTAACTATAACAATATTATAGATAAGGATTCTATAAAAGTTTTTATTTATATAATATATTAAGTAACTTTCTATATTTATATAAAGCTTTATAATTTAGAATTCTTTTAGATATTTACAAGTAATGATAAAGATTAGTGTACAATTACTTAGTAACTTAGTAGTATTTTTATAATATACTATTTTAGAGACTACTTTATAATATATAGTATCAAAGTTAATATAGATAGTAGTTTAATCTTTATAGTATTATACTAACTATTTTAATGATAAGAATTTATTTTATAGATTTATAAGGAGTATAAAGAGATTTTAAAATACTATATTAGCTTTAGAAGTAATCTTAAGAAGTACTTTAAGTAAGTTAATAACTTTATATTAGAAAAATTAGACTCTATTCTATTTATCATAATATTTAACGTAAGAATAAATATATAATATAAGTAATATTCTTATAATAAGAAATTGAGAGGAGATATTTATAGTTAACTTAAGCAGCTTTTATATTTATAGTATAAAATAGGAAACTTCTATCATTATAGTTAGTCTTATGAAGCTTCTATTTAAATTTCTTAGAACTTCTCTAATATCAAGAGAATTATTATAAATATCTTTTACGTCTTACTTCTATTACTCTTTCTAATAATACTTTAGTTAAATATATTATAGACTTTCTAAAGTTATATAATAAAAGTATATAATATAATAGAGGCTTATATGATATATTTAAGAAAAAGATCTATATCTTTTATAATTACTACTTTAAGCTTAGTATTCTATATTATATATAAGCTAGTATAGATTTAATTATATCAAAAGATTAGACCTTTAAGTATTACTTTAAATACTTAAAGAACTTTAGATTTAACTTATGATTGAAATAAATAACTTATTATATTAAAAACTATCTTAAAATAATTAATATTATAAGCTATATCTTTCTTACTAGTAAGATACTATATTTCGAAATATTATAACTAAGAATTCTAAAAAGAATAAAAAAGAAGCTTTTAAGGTTTTTATACTTAAGTTTATATATATATAGAAAGCTTTCTTATTAAACTTCTATAAAGATATAATATTCTACTTCTCATTTTTAAGTATATATTATAGTATATTTAAATATTAATCAGTTTTCTTTAGTCTTATAATAACTTCTTAGAGTTTCTATAATTAGTTATAATTAGCTATAAGTAATATGATCTTAATCCAAAAGTTATAATATATTTAAAGTAGTAGAAATAATAATTAGAAGTAAGTTAATAATTAATCTTAAGTTAACTATATATATAACTCTCCTTAAGAATACCCTTAAGGCGCCATATTATAAATTACTTAATATTCTATCTATACTACTTTATAATACTTATACTTATCTATATTAGATAAAGTTTTGTTTTCTTATAATTATATATAGCTATTTAAATAAGAGATACTATATATATAGTAAAATAGGTTATTAATCTATAAGGTATATTTTTAAAGAGAAGTATATTTTATTGAATTAGTATAAGTTTGATATTAACCTTAAGGTATATTCTCTAATAATATATTAAGCTTTCTTAATCAATTATAAAAGTATTAATAGTTTAGATAACAACCTTAAGGATCCCCTTAAGATAAGAAGCCTAATAATACAATTCATAATACTAAGTATGATATAATCTTAAAAATAAGACTTTTACTCTTTCTAAATAAGTCTTAATATTATTTTTTAATAAAAGCCTTATTACCTTCAATAGAAGTAAAATTATGAAAATCTTCCAAAACTAAAGAATATTCTATACCCTTACTTAAAGTAGTATTTCTAGTGGTAGAATTAATAAAAGGGGTAGTATTATAATTCTTATATTTATATTTATATTTAAAGGTTATTGTTTAAATATTATTTTTAAGATATCTTATTTAATTTCAATATAGCCTACTTTTTAAATACTAGGTACTCTTAGTCTATTATACTTGAGTAGATAGTTAACTTCTTTATAGTTCTTATATTTCTATAAGGCGAATTAGTAACAATATATTTTAGTCATCTTTTTTAATTATTGTTTTAACATAGTTAATATATTTAAACTCCTTAGTAGTATTATATTATATATACTACTATATAATATCTTTTTCCTATTCTATTTTATAGATATAAATCGCTTTAATAATATATTTAATAATATTTTTTATTAGTTTTATTCAAGTAAGAAGGTTATACTAAATATTTAGAAATAAGAATATCTATAGATACGTCTTAATAAGGAGAGAATAATTACTTTCATATATTTTAGAGAGATAGAAATATAAAAACTCTACTACTATTTTAAATATCTAGGTATTATATACCTCTATCATATCTTTGATAAGATAAGATATCTAGTTAAATATTATACCCTTAAGGTATTGAAGAAGTATTATTATTAGTTCTAAATATATAATATGGCCTTTTTATACTTGTATTTTACTATCTATAGTAATATCAACTTTAACTTTAAGATTATTATTAACATTATCTATATTAATAGTTATTTTATATTTTATATTATTTATACTATAATAATATTTAATACTACTTAATTCTTACTAAATAACTTAGTAAAAGTAATATAAGAAACTTTTAAAATATACTAGATTAATATTTATTAAAGTTTCCTTAATTCTATTGCTATTAATATAAAAATAACATTTCAATTTAAAGACTTCAGATTAGAAATACAAATATTAGGATTAATAGTTTATATTCTTCTTATTAAGATATATAATAGTATTAGTAAAATTAAGTAATACTATATATTCTTCTACTATATATATGAAGTTTCCTATAATAAGATACTTACTACTACTTAAGAAGTATCCTTTTGAATAGTATATAAAATAATTAATAATACTATTAGACTAAATAGCCTTATGTTTATTATATTTATTTTTTAAATATACTCCTATTTTATAGAAGATTCAACTTTCTCTTTAGGTCTTATTACTTAGGCTTATATTATATATAATACTACTAATAAGATCTATAATAAATATACTAAATATATTATTAATATTACTTTAGTAATATTCAATAGTCTTAATACTTTATATATTATAATCTTTCTATTCTAATTCCCCATAAGTATTTAGTAAGAGAAAAATAACTAGTAAGACTTATATTACTTTTTTACTATATATAGCAAGATATATATTCTTAAACTGTCTTATAACTTCTAAGAGTTTTAATTCATAGTTATAGAACTATACTTCAAGAATAATTAAGAAATCTTGTTAGGTTATGTTTTTAAGGTGCTAATATCTAAAAGTATTTATATGAAGTCTATAAGCTTTTATATTACTACTATAGGAAATCTAATATTATATATATATAGGAATATATATTTCTATAGTAATATCCTAATTTTATCTATAGCTATTCCTATAACGGTTTAGGATATTTAGTAAATACTATAAATTCTTACTATTACAAATAATAGTAGTACCATTACTATTAGTAATAATAATACTTTTCCTATTTAAAGAGTTAGTAATATACTATTCTAACTTTAAATATTTTCGATCTAACTAATTCTTAATCTTATAGCTTAAAAGAATAGCTTATCTTTTCTAGATCTCAATTTAAAGCTTTATTTTATAATATACTCTATAGCTAAAGAATAATTAGATATAATACTAATATTTAACTTCTATAAGAAAAGTATTATTATAATACTTAGACTACTATTCAAAGAGTTAATTAAAAAGGAAGTTAAGAGTATTATAATTAATAGTATTATAGAAATTATCTAATATAATTCTATTTTCTATAAGAACTATAAGTATTTTAAATCCTATATTATGAAAAAATTAAGAATAAAGATACTTATAAGATATATAAGAAGTTAAGACTTATAATCTAAAACTTTAGAAATAATAGTAAGTTTGAAATACTAATATAGTTACTAATAATTTAGTAGAATAACTGATAGTTAATTTTAATCATAGTTTAAGTTTTCTTTTAGTATAATAATATAATAATATAGCTTTATAATATTATATAAGTTTATACTTAAGTTGAAATAAAACTTATAAGATATATTATAATTAAATTACTTTTATACTTTAAAGTTTAATACTCCTTAGGGTTTATTATAATTATTATTAAACTACTATATAGTCTCATTAAAACTAGTATTTATTAATAGGTAATTTATTCTAAGTATTATAAGGAGTAATCATAAATAGAGATATTAATATATACTATATATTTCTTTATCTTATATTTTCAAAATAACGCTTTTAGTCTTATAAATAAATAAATTAATAATATTCTAGGCTTTTTAGATATTACCTTCTCATACTATAAAGATGAGGAGCTCTAAAAAACCTTATTTAAAACTAAACCTAAGATAGTCCTCTTAAAGGTAATATTATTAGTATTTAATAGGAGTATCTTATTACTTGATAGTAATACTTTCTATTTATACTAAAAGTACTAAAAGTAAAAATTAATCCTTATTAATAAATATATGATACCTGAAGTATTCAAAAAGATATATATTAAATAATATATATATTGTATATGTCTTATTATAATATACTATCTTAAAGTATTATTTAACTTCTCTTATATAATATAAGAGTAATAACTTTCTAATGATAATATTATTATACTTAATAAATACGTTAAGTAGTAAATTGAATATTTTAATTATAGTCTTTACTCGATACTACTTAACGTCTCTAAGATATATTTTTATATTTTTATTAATAACTTTTTTATTAGTAATACTAACCTCTTATCTTAACTAAGATTTATAATAATCTTAGGCTGAGAGACTACTACTAGTAATAATTAATTTAACTTCTATAGTAACTTTATATATTATTCTTCTATGAAAAGTAAAAGAGTTATTAGGAATATATTTATTTTAGATATTTATATTATAGTAGTTAGTATGAACTTTACCTATATTATAGTTATTTTATTTTTGAAAAATCTTTCAATATTAAAAATTCCTTTAGATTCTAACTATTATATATATCAACTAATATTTATTCTATAAGTATTTTGTTAAATCTTATACTACCAAGGAGAAACACCTTATAATTAATATTATAATATTAAAGTAGTTAATTAAAACTATAAGCTTTATAAAGTATAGTAGATTAATAGAGATAAAAGTGTTACTAATATTTTTAAAAAAGATATATTAAACTATACTTTTAAGAGATTTACTAATTGAAATTATATAACTATTTAAATAGAAAGATAAGTAATTTAAATAGAAAAAATAAATAGTTACTTAAGTATTATTAAGACAAAAAAATATAAATTACTAAAAGTATTATTCTTCATATAAATAGATAGGTATTAAGATATAGTAAAAAGAAAAGATATTAGTATTAGTTATACTATATTATAAGATATATAGCAATTATATATATTACTATATATATAGTAGTATGCTCTCTATATCTTATTAGTAATAAGTATTAGGTATCTAATACTAGTTATAGCTAGATGTATGTTGATTAGGAAGTAATTACTATATTATAAATCTAGAGCTTTATATAGCGCTTTATACTATATAATATAGGAATACTAATAATAAATAATTAGAATACTAGCTTATGCTTGAATAGTAAGATTATATATAGCGTATATTACTCTCTAGATAAACTAATGATATAATAGTATTAATAAGGTTAAGTATTACTATATATTCTTTTACTATATATATAAGATTTATCATAATAAGATATTTATTATTACTTAAGTGGTATCTTTTTAAGTAGTATATAAAGTAATTAATAATACTATAAAATTAAATAGCTTAATACTTATTTTACTTATTTTTAGAATGTACGTCTATTTTATAGAGACTTTAACTCTCTTTCTAGATATTATTACTTAAGTCTATGCTATGTATAAGGCTAGTAAAGAAATCTAATATTAATATACTAAATATATTATTTATACTACTTTGATAATATTTAGTAATTTTAATACTTCATATATTATAATCGTTTTACCCTAATTCCTTATATATATATAATAAGAGAAAGATAGCTAGTAAGACTTACATTAACTGTTCGCTATATATAGTAAAATATATATTTTCAAATTCCCTTATAGCCTTTAAGAATTTTAATTTACTACTATAAAACTATAATTTGAAAATAACTAAAACATCCTGTTAAGTAATATTTTTGGAACGCTAATACTTAAAGATATCTATAAGAAGTCTATAAGTATCTATATTATTGTTATGAAAGATTTAATATTTGATATATATTGAAATATATACTCTAATAATTATACTTTAACTTCATCTATAGCTATCCCTATAAAGCCTTAAAATACTTAATAAATACTATGAACTACTATTATTATAAATAATAGTAATATTACTACTATTAATACCAGTAATCCCCTCTCTACTTAGATAGTTAGTAATATATTACTTTAGCTTTAAATATTTTCAATCTAATTAACTTTAAGTCTTATAACTTACAAAAATGACTATCTTTCTCTAGATTCCAACTATAAATCCTATTTTATAATATATCTTATAGCTAAGGAGTAGTTAGATATAATACTAATACTTAACTTCTATAGAAAAGTATTTATTAGTTTATCTAGAGGGTAACATATGCTGTATATGATCTTACCATATGGGTGCAAAGTAGCATTCTAGTTATTCATTATTATTATTATTATATTATATAGCGTGTAGCTATATATATAGAAATAGGGCCTATATAACCTATATAGCTTTATAGCTAGTATAGCTACATAGTATATATAAGTTATATAAGCTGACTATTTACCTAATAGTATTATAATATAAAAGTTTTATAATAGATAAACTAATACTAGCGACTTTTTACTTATATTATAGTAATATTATCTAATTATAAAAAAGCCTAAATAGCTAACTATAAAATACTATCTTTTTTAATAGCTTTCTTTACTACTTAACCTATTATTTATCTATCCCTCTATATGATTATAGTAGTTGTATTAATTATTAGGATCTCTTTATATAAGTATTAGAAATTGAAAGGGTATAAGGTTTTTTTGAATTTAAAGTTATATAGCTATATAGCTATAAGGCTATATAGCTATCAGGCTATATAGCTATAAGGGCTAGAAGGCTATATAGTTATATAGCTATAGAAGTATTACCTCGAGAGGGTAGTAATATTATATACCCTCTAGTAGTCTCTAGGGTTATTATTAGAAGCTATAGGAGAAAGTTCTTATTATAAACTATATTTTAAGAGGTTAGTATAGCTATAGAGGTATTACCTCGAGAGGGTCGCAATATTATATACCCTCTAGTAGTCTCTAGAGTTGTTATTAGAAGCTATAGGAGAAGCTCTTACCATAAGCTATATATCGAGAGGTTAGTATAACTATATTATCCTTATAAAACCTTAAAGGCTATAGGAGAAAATAGTTATCTAAACTATACAGAAAGATCTCAAGAAGCTATATAGGCTTTTAAATATATCTACTAAACGCGTTTTTTTAGTTATACTGAAGACCTAAACCTAGTATAGCTATATAGAATACCTTATTTCAAATTATATTAAATATAATTATTAATATCTTAATAGTAGCTATCTATAAGGGGTTTAGTATATAATTTAGAACTTTTTAGTAGAAGTCTTAATGTGAAGAGGGTTTGAAATATCTATAGGAAACTAGAGATATTATAAACTCTAGTAATTAGAAAGAAGTTATAAGGCTTGAGAGAATTATTACATTTACTCAATATATTCTTTTAAACTAAAATTAAAAGTAGTTATTAGCCTCTTCATAGTAGCTATTAGGGAGTTATTGTATTATAAAGTTAAATTAAGTATAATTATTAATATTATAATAATAGCTATTTAAAAGGAGTTAGTATATATTTTAGAACCTCCTAGTGAGGTCTTAAAATAGGGAAAGCTTAAGGTATTTAAATAGAATAAATTTCACAATCTTTTACCTATAGGCTTCAGGTTAAAAGATTATAAGTATTTCTTCTATTAAAATATATCTTACTAATCTATAGTATAGTAGTATAATAGAAGGATTAACTACTAATTAGTATTAGTTTATCTAGAGGGTAATATATACTATATATAATCTTGCTGTACAGATATAAAGTAGTATTCTAGTTATTTGTTATTATTATTATTACGTTATATAGCACATAGCTATATATATAGAAATAGGGTCTATATAGCCTATATAGCCATATAGCCAGTATGGCTATATAGTATATACAGGCTATACGGGCCGACTATTTACCCGACGGCGCTATGGCATAGGAGCCCTATGACAGATAAACCGATAGTATTATTATAATATTTAGACTACTATTTAAAGAGTTAATTAAAAACGAAGTTAAAAATATTATTACTAATAATATTATAGAGATTATTTAAAATTATCCTACTTTCTATAAAGATTATAAGTATTTCAAGTTATATATTATTAATAAATTCAAAGGTAAAACCCCTAATAAGATATATATAAAAGGTTAAGACTTATAACCTAAACTTTAGAAATAAAAGCAAATTTGAAATACTCATATAATTACTAATAGTTGAATATAATAGCTAGTAGTTAATTTTTACTATAGCTCTTACTGTCTTCTAATATAATAATATAATATTGAAGCTTTATTATATAAGCCTTTTTCTTTATATAGAGAATATCTAGCACCTAGTTAGGACTTATACCACAACCTACTTTACACTAACTACTATAACTATAGTTACTTTAGGTCTTCAAATCGTAATGATATTATATTAATAGTATATAATATAATATCTCTAACCTTAGGTTATCTTAGCCTTCCTATCTATTAGCTTATAACTACTATAGATTTTAATATATATATGCTTTTAGGAAGACAAAGTAATACCTAATAAGCTACTTCTAATATATATTTAAAGTATTTAGAATTATTCCTAAATACCCTACTTATAAATGTTTGATTCTTTTTTATTCTTTTAATCTTATACTTCTTAGCTATACTAATCATTGTATCTATTAGTAATACTTTGAGGTTAAATTCAGCTATAACTATTTTAAGAGGGCTAGGGAAAGTAGTAAATTTACTTTTATATAATACTAGCTTATTTAGGCTTTTATAAAAGTAGCTATAGTCCTTATAGTTATTAATAGCTTTAATAAGATTGATATTTATATTAAGGTCGAGGGGTTGAATATAGTAATAGCACTCTTATTATTATTATTATTATTATTAGTAGTAGTAGGATTATTATAGAGAAGGCTAGTCTTCTACTATACTCTTTTATCTATAAGGCTAGCATTATTAAAATATACCAGTAGTATTATTAGTAGCTAGCTAGTATAAGTTAATATTATAAGTATTACTATAGTAAGTTTAATACTTCAAACCTACTACTATATACATTATTATATACCTTATCCCGATTTCTAGGTTAAAGCTAGGTCTGAACTAAATACTATACTACTAAGTCTTTTTTACTATATCTATTTATAGAGATATATGTAGACTATAGTATATTATTACCTTTTTTATTATTATAGAGATTTAGTACTAGGTATTGTATAAAGCTACCTACTAGGTAGGGGGCTGAATATATAATATATTATAGCTTTATTATATTATATAAGCTTATATTTAAATAAGAATAAAACTTATAAGGTATATTATAATTAAAGGATTCTTATATCTTAAGGATTAATACTCCTTAAGCTTTATTTTAATTATTATTAAACTACTATATAGTCTTACTAAGACTAATACTTATTAATAGGCAACTTATTCTAAATATTAAACAGAATAATTATAAATAGAAATATTAATATATAACTTATATCTCTTTATCTTATCTCTTAAAAATAATACTTTTAGCAATATAAGTACTTAAATTAATGGTACCTTTAGCTTTTTAAATACTACTTCCTTATATTATAAAAACAAAGAATTCTCAAAAGTCTCATTTAAAGCTAAACCTAAAATAGTCCTCTTAAAAGTAATATTATTAGTATTTAATAGAGGTATTTTATTACTTAATAGTAATACTTTCTACTTTTACTAAGAATACTAAGAATAGAAATTAGCCCCTATTAATATATATATAATATTTGAAGTATTTAAAAAAGTATATATTAAATTATATATATATAAAATATATCTTACCTTAATATATCAACCTAAAGTATTATTTAACTTCTCCTATATAGTATAAGAGTAATAGCTTTTAGATAATAATACCGCTATACTTAATAAATACTTTAAAAAGTAAATTAAATATCTTCATTATAGTCTTAACTTTATACTACTTAACTTTTCTAAGATATATTTTTATATTCTTCTTAATAGCTTATTTACTACTAATACTAGTTTTTCATCTTAATTAAAATTTATAATAATCTTAAGCTAAAATATTACTACTAGTGATAGCTAATTTGACTTCCATAATAACTTTATATACTATTTTCCTATTAAAAGTAAAAGAATTACTAGGAGTATACTTACTTTAGAGATTTATATTATAGTTATTAGTATAGACCTTACTTATATTATAGTTTTATTACTTAAGAAGATCCTTTCATATTGAAAACTTCTTTAGATTCTTACTCTTATGTATACTAACTTATACTTATTCTATAAATACTTTATAAAACTTAATACTACTAAAGAGAAATACTTAATGATTAATAGTATAATATTAAAATAATCATATAAATATTATAAATTCTATAGAATATGATAGATGAATAGAAGTAGTAATATTACTAATACTTTTATAGAAATATACTAAACTATACTTTCAAGAGATTAATTAATTTAAGTTATATAACTATTTAAATAGAAAAGTAAGTAATTTAAATAGAATAGATAAATAAAAATTTAAATATTTTTAAAGTAAAGAGGTGTGAATTGCTAAAGATACTACTTTGTATATAAATAGATAGATATTAAAATATATAATGAAAAGAAGAAGTTTCAGAAAGGCTATAGAATATATATAAAATAAGTCTATTATAATTTATAGTAGTAGAATAAGATCTACTAGTTATTACTAGCTTTAATAAGATATAGCTTCTAATATATACTTCTCCTTCTAGTTAGCTAATAAGATAATTATAATAATAGTATTATTAGTTTCATCTTCCTACTAATTAATACTACTTAGGTGTCTATATACTGCAATATATATTATTACTAAGACTGTTTATTGATTTATACTTCTCCTTCTTCTTCTATAAATCTTGTAAAACTATTATACGTTAATAACTACTACTATTATTATACATTAGTCCTACTACTAACTTAATATATTAGACTAATTAATTCTGTTTATAATATTATTTACTTTCCTTTCTTATAAATTAAGTAGTCATCACCCTATCTCTTTATTATCTTACTAATATTATTCTTCTATAATAGATTATAATATTACTTTTATAATTATAGTAGTAAGTTATAATCTTTTTTTTAATTCCTTATTAACTATTTCTAACTCCTAATATCTCCCTATTATTTAAAAACTTAAGGTTTAAAGCCGCCTCTATAGGCTTAATAAGAAACTTACCACTAATAAGGTTATTGATAAGCTTCCCATTCAATCTATATTACCTACTTATTCCGTATTATTCCTTCATTACCTCCTTACTCTCTTACTACTTATAGTAGTAATAATAATAATAAGAATAAGAATAAGGAAAGTACTAAAAGTATTAATATTAAAAATAAGGAGAAAGAAGCTACTCCCCCCAAATATATTATATTTCTTCTTTTTACTATATATCTTCCTAATCGCCTTATTAAAACCTCTATTACTAATAGGACTATCGTTCTCTATTAAATATATTTATACTACTTCTTCTATTTATATATCCTTTAATTACTAATTAAAACGCCTCTTATATGCTTTCTTATTTTACTTATATTATTTATATTGTTATTAGTAATACTCTCTTTACTATTAAAAATATTAATTTTTATTATAATATTCTCAGCATATAATAGTTATTCTTTTTAATTATTCTAAAGACTAATATAGAATTATAGTAATTCATACTACTTATTACTCCTATTATATCAGACTTAGTCTTAGCTACTATTATAATAAGATTAAGATATAATTATATATCTTAGGCTTTCTATTTACTTATTCTAATAACTTCTAGATAAATAAAACTATTACTACTATTTAAAATACTTTTATTAATATTTATACTAATTCTTTAACTAAAGATAACCTTATTTTTTATAATTATTATATGAAACTCTTAATCCCTTCTTTAAGTCTATAACTAATATATATTCTATAGAAGAATACTCTTAATAAAACTCATACTATTCTTTATATAACTATCATAAAATAGCTTAAGGAGGAGAATACTACTTTTAAGGCTTATTCTCCTAATTATTGTAAGGCTAAGAAGTATAATTTTAATATAACTATTATATTACTATTTCTTACTTACTTAACCTTTTTACTAATACTATTCTTAGCTTTCCTATTTTTAAAAAGACTTCTACTCTTTCTAAGTAATATTATTTCTTTTTAAAACTCTAGACTTATATAAATACTATCCCCTTTTTATTCTTATTTTAATGCTAATAAATACTTCAATTACTGCTTATTATTCTTAGGCTAAAGCTTTCTTGTTCCTAATTTATTATTTATTTATTTTGTATATATCTACTATTATTACTATACTTTCTAGAGCTTAAGGTAATTCTTCTAGTCTTTAGATATAATATGATCTCCTCTCTTAATACTAACCTATTTAATATATAACTATTATAATTATAGTATTTTAATCTTAAGCCTACTATATATATTAAGATAGAATATATATTGTGTTATTAATATTAATCTTCATTAATTTATATTTCTCCTTATAAATATTAAATACTATAATACTTTCTAATAAATATAGTAATTTCTATATAAATTATATATAGCTTATCTATCTAATATACACCTCTTCCTAATAATATCGCCTAATATACTTCTAATATACTACTCATATATCTTGAACTTTTTATTTATTATTCCTTCTATTATCTTATACTAAAGATAGGTTGTAATTATATATAATCTGACTTAATAATAGATCTTAGGTAGCTTTATATAAAATACTAACATAAAACTTAAAATAAAGATTTTTAGATATATTTAACTTTACTACTATAAGTATAATAATATTTAATATTTTATACTTATGATATTTCTAGTTAAACTTCTTATATAAATAAGATAAATAGTAATTAGTTACATAAAGTTATATTTTATCCCCTCTCTTAAATCTCTTAGTAGGTTTCTATTAACTATTAATAGAGTCTTCTATTTTCTATTAAATAAATACTATAGCTATTTAAATTATCTTTATTACTTCTACTGACTTACTATTTAAAATATTAATATTCTATTTATATGAATCTTTTATATTCCTATCTATATTATAAATTTATATAGAATCTATATAATATCTATATTTTGAAAAGAAGGAGCTAATCCTTTTTGTTGATACTATATAGTTATTAAAAGCTAATTGTACAACTAAAAATAGACCTCTTAATGATTTTAAATATAACTAATAACTATATGAAAGTATATTTCTATTTTCTATTTAAATTATTTAATACTTTTATAAGTCTTTAGGTAATATATAATACTTAAATCCTATTCTATATTAATAAGATTGTAAAATTTCTTTTAAATACAACTAGTCTAATTACTCCCTTAATTACTAATAATCATTCTTAAGATTCTATAAAACTAAAAATAGTAATTAGGAAATTATTTTATATATTCTTCTACTTCTAAGATTACTATAAACTCTAGTATAACTAATTTACCTAATTAGTTTATAATTACCTATATAAAGTAAATACAAGTCTTAGTTAATATAAATAGGTTTATAATAAAATATATTATAAAATTACTATAGACCCTCTTTAATATAAATAATAATTATAGAAGTTTTCTTTTTATATCCCTATAGACTATACTAATATTATAAGTATTAAACTTCTATATAGATTATTATATATTTTATAAGAAGCCTAATTAGTAATATTAATATAATATTACTTTAAATATATTATTGCTCATAATGTAACTTATTAAAAAGAAATTATAAACTTTCTATATTATAACTATTTATAAAGTATTATATTAATATTCCTAATCTATATTCTTATGTATTTATATATGCTCTTTCTATATAAAGTATCTTAATATATTAAAAGTATATTCTATAATTTAAATTTTAACTTTAATAGTAATAAGGAATACGCAATCTCTTTTAGCTATAGTTTGATAAACTTCTAAATACTATCTTTATTTAAATAGAATACTATCCTATAGCCTCTAGAGATTTATATTATTATTAAAAAATAGCAATAATAGAATTTAAACTTATTTAACTTCTATATTTATTATATAATTAGTATAAATATTAAATATAGCTAAGTTAAATCTAAGATTAATTAGATTACTCTACTTTACTCTCTCTTATTGTCCTAGTTGATTAGAATATTTTACCTATATCTTAATAACATATTTAATATAATAACTAAATAGCCTGAGTAGTATTTAATTTTAAATTAATATTAAACTATTATTTAGCTTATTAGTTCTAATATTTATGAAACTTCTACTTTTTTATAAAGAACTTAAGGCTTTTATAATCTATTAGAATTTAGAATTTATTATAATTCTTCAATTTTATATCTTAAGTATTAAGATAAGATATTACTCTTAGAAGCTTTTGATTATAAAATAAATACTTATATTATATTAAAAATAGTTTCTATAAATAAAGAATAACTAGTTAGTAGTATTATTTTATATCTTCTTATAAGAAGGTATCTCTAAGTATAAATTCTGAATAGTCTATTTTAATAATAATTATTAAGTTTAAATTAAAGTATTAGAAGACTAAGGCTTTTATAAAATAGTCTCTTAGAATAAAACAATATTTCTTCTCTTTCTTCTTAATAAAATATTATACGTTCTTTATTAAAGTATTTAGAAAATCTATAAGTACTATATAATTATCTATAAATATTCAGTAATAATTAGTAAACCCTAAGAAACTCCTTATAACTTTTACTATTATTAAAATAAGCTACTTATTTATTACTTTTATGATTTCTTTAGATTATAAGTAATCCCCTCTCTAGCCCTAAGTATAAACTTAATATATTTTACTATTTTTATAGAAAATATATATTCAGCTGAATTAAAGTTCAATTTAACTATAGATAGGACTTATAAGATTTTCTTTACCTTCTCTTTATAATCCTTCTAAAATCCTACTATATAAATAAAGATATTATCTAAATATATTATAATAAAGCTATTAGAAAACTTATAAGATATACTATCAATATAATAGTAGAATATTACTAAGGCTCCTATAGGTCTTAATAGATATATAAACTATTTTCAAAAGCTATATTATATAAAAAAAGTAGTTTTCTCCTTATATCCCTCTATAATTCTAATCTTATATAATATAATAATAATATCTGGTTCTATATTCTATATAACTAAGGCTATATATTAAAGGGTTTCTGATATAAATAATAGGAAAGAATATTTCTTTTTTATAATAATATTACATATTCTATAGTTATAGTAGAAATATAACTTATCCCTAAATTTCCTAATAAATAGGATTAGAATATATATAAATAACTCATATTTTATATAAATCTCTTATCAAAGAAGTTTAAGAATACTTTCTTTAAAACTAATAGTTCTTCTTAAGATGTATTATAATATAGTCTCTAAAATAGAAATTACTTTTAACTATTATCTCTTCTAAGTCTTTAGCTTTATATAGAGAATATTTAGCTCCTAACTAAGACTTATATCCTAACCTACCTTATACTAACAGCTATAGCTATAGTTACTTCAGGTTTCTAAATATTACGCGATATATTTAACCTTAAGTTATACCTTCCCCACTATTAGCTGACGACAACTTCTATAATAGACTTCAATATATATACTTTTTCAGATAGTACCTAATAAGCTACTTCTAAGATATATTTAAAGTATTAAGAGTTATTTTTAAATATCCTACTTTTAGGCGTTAGATTCTTCTTTATTACTTTAATTTTTTTTTTAGCTCTACTAATAGCTTTATCTTCTAATAATATATTAAAGCTAAATATAGTTATAGCTACTTTAAAGAGATTAAGGAGGATAATAAAGTCGCTTTTATATAAAGCTAGCTCCTTTAGGCCTTTGTAAAAGTAGTTATAATTCTTATAATTATTAACGACTTTTATAAGGTTGATATTTATATTAAAGTTATAGGGGTTAAGCATAGTAATAATTCTTATTATTATTATTATTAGTAGTATTATTATAAATAAAGATATTATTATAAATAGCTAATAAGTTATACTTTAAAAGATAGTCGGCTAGTCTATAATCTATTACTCTCTTTTATATTTATAGCTAGTATTATTAAGGTATATTAGTAGTAACATTAATACCTAGTTAGTATGAGTCAATATTATAAGTACTATTATAGTAAGTTTAATACTTCAAAGCTACTACTAATACGTTAAGCTATAACCTTCTGATTATTATAAAGCTTATACTAGCTTCTAGGTTAGAGCTAGGTTTAAACTAATAGTTATACTACTAAGTCTTTTTAATTATATTTACCTATAGAGATATATATAGGCTATAATATATAACTAGGTATTTTCCTATTATAGAAATCATTTACTAGGCGTTATATAAAGCTACCTACTAAGTAGGGGGGCTAAATATATAAAACTCTACTATTATCTCTTCTTTCTACATAAAGCTTATTATCTATATCTAAGTAAATAGATAATATAAAATATACTTTATTCTTTTTAAAGAAGGTTTTAAATCTTATAGATGTTTAATATAGTAATATTATTAAATTGTCTTTTTAATCTTTTATTTAAGATATCTTCTTAATATCTACTAAACTAATAGTTTATATAATCATTCTTATTATAAGATATCTATAATATGTATATGTATATATTTTGAACTTCGTTTCGTAAATTATAATAAAAGAAGTAGTGATTAATATTCTTACTACTTAAATCTCTTACATTAGAAGGCTTTCTTTCTATCTTACTAAAGAAATATATATCTATCCTTTATAATAATAAATATAATACTTCTAGGTATTATAAATAATAATATTATACTCTATCTACAGCTTACTTAAAAAGATATTAATATCTAAGTCTTTAATAATATAATTATAGACTTTCTAAATATAATTACTAAGTTTAATATTAAATATTGTAATACTTTTTATTAATATATATTTTATTTTATTTTTAAAACTTTGAAGTGTTTTAAGTATTCTATCTATATATAATAAAGAGAATTAGTAGACTTAAAAATAATTAATTATAGTATGAATCTTATAGTTATTATTTAAGAATACTTAGGTAATATATGTTTTACTAATATATATTTCTAATAATATAGAAAGCTTATTTATCTTATATCTTATTCTAAAACACTCCTAATTAGTTTTTTCTTTTTCTACAAATTCTAAGGTCTAACTTTATATTAGAATTACTTTTTTTCAAATTACTATTAAAGTCTAAGCCTTTAATTCTATTACTAAAATAAACCTATTCTAAGGCTATCCTAATAATATAAGAAGTATATTTCTCTAAATAGTTTCTAATTATATATTTCTAGACTTAAAAGTTAAAATAGTTCTATATTTATTATTATTATGAAGTGTCTTATAGTAAAGTGTTTATACTATCTATAATTAAAACAATACTTATCATTGATATATTACTATTCCTATCTATTTCTAAGTCTTATTATTAATCTATTCTAATAGCCTATTAGTTAGATATAAGATATAATATCTAATAACTGTCTAATTATTCTATTATATATTACATATTATTAATATATTCCTTAAAACTACTAATATTAATATTTATATTAATTAGTTAGTAATATAACTTTAGAAATAAGGCGGCAAATAAATACTTAATCTATATAATATATAGATATAAAATACTATTTATTATAATAAGGAGTTTGTTAAAATAAAGAAAGAAGTTAATAAAATATTTATAGTTTCTTATATATTTATTTAGGAGATATATTAAGATATAGTCTACTACATTTAAATTCTTATATATCTAATTTAGATATATAAGGAAGTTGCTTAAATTTTTTTTTTTTTTAAAAGCTACTACTAATATAGAATTCTACTATAATTAATTAGACTTTTGTATTAAAATATAGGTTGATAAAATATTAGGCCTCCTAATTATGCATAATAAACATACAGTTAATAAAAAGCTTTATTTATAAATCTCATATACTTAGGTTATATATTTACTATAACTCTTCAAAAACTTCTTCAGATTAAATATAAGTTATTATTACATAAATATAATTCGATTACTATTTAAAACTAGCTTAAGAGTAGCTTTAATATCTATTATAGATATACTTAATAATATAAAGTTTAAGTAGGTTTATAGTTAGGTATTTATATCAGATAGTATAGTAAGCTATCAGTTCTACTATACTATAATACTAATAATAATTCCTATAGGATTTATAACTAAATTATTCTGATTACATACTTCTATTATATAGTATAATCAATAATAAGGCATATAGGTAATATTAAATCTAGATATATAAAGAGTATAACCTATATAGTTTAATATAGAGATACTTCAATTAAAAGAATCTAAGCTAAAGAAGAAGAATTTCCAGAAAGACTAAAGAATATATATAAAATAAGTCTATTATAACCTGTAGTAATAGAATGAGATCTACTAATTATAACTAATTCTAGTAGGGTATAGCCTATGATAGTAGTAACTATATATATTACTATATATATAGTAGTTTGCCTTCTATACCCTACTAATAATACGTATTAGGTATTTCATACTATCTCTAGCTAAATATTTAGTGATTAATAAGCAATTGCCATACCAAAGATTTGAAGCTTTATATGATACTATATACTATATAATATAGGAATAATAATAATAAATAAATTAGAATACTACTTTATACCTATATAGCAAGATTATATATAGCATGTATTACCCTCTAGATAAACCAATACCTATACATATTAAGCTTTAGTGTTAATAAGGCTTTCTCTAATTATTAGTTTGAGTTTTTTCATTACTATAGGGTTATATATTCAAACTACAATTATAGTTATTTATATTAAAAAGTAAGTCTATTATTATTTAAACTACTTACAAGTTAGTATTAATATAAATAATGATATTAAATAAAGGTTATAGTTAAATCTATTTATATAGTAAAGATTTAAGATATTATTCTCAATATAGAGTAAATATAACTAAATATTTAACTTTTAATATTCAAAAGTCTGAAGTTATTAATCTTAAAACTTAATAGTTTAAATAAAGCGAGCTTTATTATTATATATAAATAAGATGTAAAATCTAGTATATATTCAATATAACTATATTTAGCTATATATACTATACACATCTTTTTCAAGGAATTTAAATAGAATAAAACCTATACAAATAGTACTAATATTCGAAGTCTAATTAGTATAAGTTCTAACTTTAAAATATATTATTCTTAACATACTCTTCTAGTCTCAAAAGCTTTACTCCCAAGCTAGCTTTTTCAGAAAATACTAATTAGACCTTTTATTTGTATCTTATAAGAAATTCTTTCTAAAGTTTTATTACTTTTATTAAACTTCTACTTTAATAATAGAAGACATAATACTATTTATAAGCTATTTAGATATCCCTTATTAGTTAGAAGATAGTTCTAATATCTCTTCCAACACTTTTTATTTAACTTTGTTCTTACTATAACTAACAACCAATTAATCCTAACTAATAGTTAAAAGCTTTATTAAGATTCTTAAATACTAGAAGCTTTCCTAAAATCCTTCTTCTTATTATAATTTTAAATAGTTCAACTAATCTATTACATTACTCTATATAATAATAATACTAAACAAGTAGTTCCAGATACGTTTTATATAGATATTGGCTTTAAAGTCTCCTAAAAATATATATTTAATTTTAAAATATTTTTCTTAAGTTATTTATTATTACTAGTAATCACAACTATTAGTATATTATAGCTTTAAATATAATTATATTATTCTAGTAATTACAAAATGAATAACTTATTACTTTACATATTAAATCTACATAGCTGAATAAAACTTATATATTTTATTTCTACTAAATATATCTATTATAAAGTTCATTTATAATATGCTAGTAGAATAACTAGTAAAATAATTTCCTTTATAACTTAGAATAATACTAAAAGTTCTATTTCAATTTTTAAAAGAGTAATGGTGTTTTATTCATTAGCTTATTATATTATGAAATTTCTCAAGAACCATATAATATGTACTTGAAAGCTTTTTTGATTACTGTTATTATCTAAAAGGCTAGTATCTATAATAATAATAAAACTATAAAATAGAGGGATACTTTTATAGTTAAACTTGAAATAGAAACTTTTTATCTTCTCAAAACAACTTATTATACATTGAGCTTCTATATAATGATTTTCTTAAAAGCTCTAGTCAAAATATAATAACTAGTTTACTCTATAAATAATATTTAGTTCTATTATAACTATAACTCAATAAATGAAACTAATATCTTGTTAGTAATACATACTCTTTATGTAAAAAGCGAAATTATAATTTAATAAGAGTTCTTGAATCTTTAGTAGGGTTTAAACTATTTAATACATTAGGTATATCTTAAAAGGTATTTAATGAGCTTTTTAACATACATTACTTATAGAAGTTTTAATTATTATGCTATTTAATCCTAAATAGCCTTAATACTAAGAAAGTATGATAATCTCTATTTCTTTCTAAGTAAAACTACTATATAAAACCTACTAATGATATTAGTAATTTAGAAGTTCTTTTAAGGAAAAGAACAGTATATAGTTACGAACATAGAAGAAGAAGATAATATATTCCATAAGTTAGTAAAATAGCTCTCTTATAGTAATTCTAAAATTAAAGGCACTTAAAACCTATGTCTTAGTAGTATTATTAAAACAGAGGAGATCCTTTGAAAATTATATAATACTTTATCAAAGTAGTAGATTTCATTTAATATTTAGTAGCTTAGTAGTACTTCTGTAAAAATAACTTTATTAAATGTTATACCTATGAAGATATTAACTATATTATTTTAAGGTAGCTTAAGAGTAAAGTAACTAGTAATTACTTTAAAGATTTAACATAATATTCTTACTACAATAGTTATATAAGTTTTATCGTCGTCTTATAGTTATTAACTTTTGTACATAACTAGTAAAGCTTTGAGTTTTGTGAAATACTTATATTTATCAAATTTATGAGTATATATTTAGTAGTATTTTAAAATCTTCAAACTTCTGATAAGAACTTTATGAACTTTACTTTAGAAGTATAATTCAATATAGCTTTTAAAATGAGTTTATTTAGCTTCTATTAGATCTTTATAAGTAAGTATTATTAAGTAAGATATGAGCAATAGTAATAATCTCTCTTATAAGACAAATAGAATAAAAGTTTCTATTCTTTAATAGTTTAAGTATTATCCAATATATAATATTTCTTATAGCTAAAGTGTATTATCAGACTTAATAGTAGTTATTTTCTAGAGTTTTTAAGAGGATCAAGCTTCTAAAATTCCCCTAGTTAATTATTTATATTATTTGATAGTTATGAGTAGGAGTAATCTAGAGTATTTTCAAGTGATCAAAAGGTATGTGTTAAAAAAGTAGTTATTAATGAAGATTTGTTAATTATTCTAGTATAGTATTTTATCTATTCTTTATATTTAGCTTTATCTAGCAATATCTAAATTCTTTATTTCTTTATAGCTTTTTCTATATGAATAAAATTATAGATGGGTTTTATTTCATATAGAGAATATTTAGAACTAAGCTAAGACTTATAATCTAACCTACCCTATACTAACTACTATAGCTATAATTATTTTAGGTTTTAAGATTATAATTATATTATACTAATAATATATAATATGATATTTCTAATCTTAAGTTATCTTACTTAATAATACTATCTTAAGCTTTCCTAACTATTAGTAAATAATTATAATAGATTTCAATATATATATTCTTTCAGAAAAACGAAGTAGTACTTAATAATTATTTCTAATATATGTTCGAAATATTTGTATTTACTACTTAATACCTTATTATTAAGTATTATATTCATCATTATTCTTTTCATTTTATATTTCTTAGTTATACTAATAGTTTTATCTATTAGTAATATTTTAAAGTTAAATTTAGTTATAACTCTTTTAAGAAAGTTAGGAAAAGTAGTAAAATTACTTTTACATAGTACTAGTTTATTCAGATGTTAGTAAAAGTAGTTACAGTTTTTATAGTTATCAATAGCTTTAATAAGATTAATGTTTATTCTCAAATTATAAAAACTAACTATAGTAATAAGTAGTAGCTAGGCGTATTTGTCTTATTATTGTTATTATTATTATTAGTAGTGTTATTATAGACAGCTGTCAACTTAAATATATTAAAAGATAAAAGAAAGCTAGTATATAGTAGTCTATTGTTCTCTTCTATCTATAAGGCTAGTATTATTAAGATATACTAGTAGTATTATTAGTAGCTAGTTAGTATAAATTAACCTTATGAGTACTACTATAGTAAGTTTCATACTTTGAAGCTATTTTGATAGGTTAAGCTATAGTTTACTAAGATTATTATACGGCTTATACTAATAAGTTTGTATACTTATTTATTAATCTATTACTTTATATTACCTATTTCTAAATGAGAATTAAATCTAAACTAAATATTATATTACTAAGTCTTT
The DNA here is from genome assembly GCA_000350065.2 of Colletotrichum orbiculare MAFF 240422. Classification (NCBI taxonomy): domain Eukaryota; kingdom Fungi; phylum Ascomycota; class Sordariomycetes; order Glomerellales; family Glomerellaceae; genus Colletotrichum; species Colletotrichum orbiculare. The sequence goes on along the minus strand of AMCV02000016.1, from coordinate 1,209,622 downwards.
TTAACTATATTTAGTTATAGAGATATATAAAAACTATAGTCTTTTATTAGCTTTTCTTTTATTATAGAGATTTTATACTAAGTATTATATAAAGCTACTTATTGGATAGGAGGCTAGATATATAGTATATTATAAATAGAATTATATTACAAGCTACACCTAAATAACTAGCTAGAGCTATACCCAAGCATCTAACATTAACCCTCCCGCCTAAGTAAAGCCCTAGTAAGCCCTAGGTAATACTATATACAGACTTCTCCAGGTATTTAAAGAACTTCTCTTTTACCCCTTAATTCCAAATAAATAATATTTTCTACTATCTATAGCTAAATAAGCCTAAGTCTAACGTTTTATATATTTAATTTACTATGTAGATAATACTAGGTAGAATATAGTTCTTCACTAAGTAAGTATGAAATTTAGTCAAATAAAGCTTCTAAGATATAATATTATATAATAGATAACTAACTTACTAATATAAAGAGTAATAGAAAATATTAAAGCTCTTTAGAATATTCCTATAAATAATAATCTTATTAGAAAATTACTTTAATAGTAATTATAATATACTTTAAACTCTTTCTACTAGAAGATTAATAGATTTATATATTAACTAGTAAGAGAAGATACTATAGTAAGTAGTAACTTCTAAATAACTACTATAATAAATACTTCTTATTTATATTAAAATATCTCAGTAATTTTTAAAATAATATCTATTAGAATACTAGCCTTTAGAATTAATAATACTACTATATATCTACTAATAGCTAACTATTAGAAGAAGCCTCTTTTCATATTCCTAAAGTTTTTGAATAAATAGAAGGAATACTAAGTCTAAACCTAATAAATAAAAGCTAAACTTAAGATTAATTATTATTTCTTTAATAATAATTAGAAATACCAATATTTAATCTATTTCTATTTAAACTCTAACTTTTAGTAATTAGTTAAAACTTTCTATATAACTAGAAAACTAGAGAATTCATATAAGTTAGATAATTTTATAAGTTACTTTAATAAAACTTACCTAAATCTAAATAACTAGTTTTATATTATTACTTAACTATAGAATATCTAATAGAAAGAAAATAAATACCTAATTACTTTCCTATTCTAATTTAAAAACATTCTAGTTAATACTAAAGAATATATATAACTAGATATAATCCAGATCTCCCTATTACAAATTATATTATTTCTTTATCTTAACAAACTACTTATTATAATTAATCTTCTTATTAAATATAAA
>AMCV02000016.1:1190742-1208330 GCA_000350065.2 Colletotrichum orbiculare MAFF 240422 | reverse complement strand
CTTAAGTATATATAAGAATACTTACTTATTATTAAATATCTTATACAAAGACTTATTATTTATAATATAAGAAGTAATATTTTAGTAATTAGAATAATAAACAAATAGTAATTATATTAAAACTCTAGTAGTTCTTCATTTATTCTTAAGGAATATACTAGAGATTAATAGAATACTTATTTATACTATAAAGATAATAAGAAAGGCTATATTTATAAGAACTATATAGTATAAAAATATAAGAAGTTTATAATAAAGGTTATTAAAATTATAATTACTATAAATTATATTACGAATAATTAGAGGAATAATACTTTTCTACTTAGTAATAGTAATAATTTGGGAAAAGAGTAATTCTAAAATAAAGTTGAACTCTCAAGCTGATAGAAATAGAAGTAATAGAATAAGAGAAATAATAAGAGAAAGAATAAGTAAGTAACTAATAATTAGCTCTTATTCAGACTAGAATCAATAGAAATTACTCTATTAATATATTTATTAATATAGAATATAATATATATATTACTATTAATACTTTTTTTATAAAGAAATCTTGCTTCTTATGAATTAATAAGTCAAAGAGATAGATAAGAAGATATACTATAAAGTTATCCTTTAATAATACTTAGGGAATAACTATCTCAATTTTAAAGGTTAATAATTATATATAGAAAACTTATACTTATATTATAGAAAGTTTCTAGTTATTTCTATGTTTTAAATAGTTATAAATAGAAGATAATTATATTATATATAATATTAGAGCTTAATAAATAATTTATAAGAAAGGTAATAGAATAATCTATTTAGAATATTAAGATAAATTAGTAAAACATAAGGAGATTTAGTTAGTCTGCCTATTTAGTACTGGTTAAGTTATGTTTATCTATTCGTATATTATATAATATATTAGTAAAGTATTAAGCTTCTATTAAGTTATATATATTAATCTAATAGATATTAAAATAGTATTAATTTTAAAAGTAGGAATAGACTTAAGAAGTAATATGTTTATAAAGGAATTCCTAAACTTCTTCTATTTAAATACAATATACTAGCTACGTTTTAGGTGATTAGAAATAAATTATTATATTCTATTAATCCTTGATAATAAAGAATACAAACCTAGCCTCTTATAAAGACTTCTTTATAAGATATTATAAAAAGGATTTCTAATATTTAAAGAAACTTCAGAAAACTTATTTAATAAAAGATTTATTAAAATAAATAGCTTTTCTATTAATATTCTAACTTTCTTTATAAGAAAGCTAAGTAGAAAGATATATTTCTATATGAATTGTAAAATTCTCAATATAATTATAAAGAGGAATTATTACTCTATCCTTCTTATATTAAGGATATTCTAGAGACTAATTATAGCTTAGTAATATATTAAACTTAATATTATTATTATATTCTATAAGATTAGGATTAATAAAATAGATTAGGAGAAAATAGCTTTTTAGATATATTATAATCTTTCTAAATAAATAGTATATTTTTTAAAGTTATTAGTCGTCTTATTATATTCTAATAATATATCAATAGTTATTTATAATAATTCTTTAATAACTTTATTACTATGTATATGAATAATATTTCTACTTATATTAATAGTATATAATAGGAATATGAAGAAAAAGCTTATTAAATACCTAGTTAGTCTATTAATATAAGTTTCAAATTAGGGTTTGAGAAGTATGAATTCTCCATTATTATAATTAAATATATTAAATTTATTATATTAGCTAAGAAGGACTTGTTATATAATTTAGAAAACTTTAAAACTATTATGAATTGGCTATCTATTAAATTATTAAAGAATATTTATAATTTCTTTGAATTTATAAATTGCTATACGATCTTTCTATTATAGTATAATATTATTATAAAACCCCTAAACTATCTATTCTAGAAATTCATATCTTTTAATTAAGAATTAGAATAACAAAGAACCTTCTTTATATTCAAATATTTCTTTATTATAAAATTAATTCTATAGATGTTTAACCTTAATATTCTGATTATAATAAAAACTAATTATTCTAAATTTACTCTAAATAGTATATTAATTTAAAATATTAAAGTTAGAGTGAGATATTTAGTAGCTTTCTATTCTTAATATTTAGATCTTATAGAATTTTACTATCTAATTTGTAATAAAGAATTCTTTATAATATTAATTTACTTATAAGTATAAAAAGTAGAACTATAGAGTATTAGGAATTTTAAAATCTTTACTAATTTTAAAGACTTTAAATACTTTATAAAGAAACAGTAGTTTATAGAGAGGTAGAATTAGTAAGTAGAAGAATTATTCTAATATAACTTCTATTTTAAATATTAATTAGATATTAAAATAGTAATTCCTAATTTTCTTTCTAAAAGAAAGTAAAATACTACTAAGAGATAAAATAATAAGAAGTAATAGGAATAAGTAATACAAATTATCCTAAGTATTACTATTCTTATAAGAATCTAAGTAGAATATATAAATATTACTCATATTTAGGTCTTTAAGAAAAGATTAAATTTATTAAAAATATAAAATTATAGTACTAAAGAAAACTCCTTATATCAATAAGTCTTTATAGTAATTTAATAAGAAGAATATAATTTTCCTCTTAATTTCTATATTAAAATCTAAATTGCTAAATTTACTTCTAATATAATAGAATAATTTATCTTTAGAAGTAGATTTTAAGTACTAGGTAGTAAAGATAATAATAGCTCTTTTAAGAAACTTAGGATTAAATAAATATTAGAGTTATATAATTCCTCTCCTATAGAGTATCTAAAATATAATAGTACATTAGAAATTATAAGCTATTAGTTCTATTAATCGAGACAGTCTTAAAGTATCTACTAGTTTATATATAATTATAATATATATAGGAATATTTATATCTAGAAGTAAGTAAAGAACGAGTCCCTCAAGTCCTTCTTAATATTCAACTAATGTTACTTTAATCTATTTATAGATTTTATTACTTCTTTATCCTTTATAAAGAGATAAGGTAATTATTATTTCTACATTATTAGAGACTAACTGAATAAAGCTTCTATATTAAAGCAAATACATACTATAGAAGTAGAAGTATATATTTAGTAATTCTTTAATTATTATTATAAATTCTATAGTATACTATATTTTATTATAAATAATAAGAGTTCTAATTAGATAAGTTACTTCTTAAAGGAATTCTATTATTTAATAAATATTCTATACCTATTAAGTATTAGTTACTATTTATAGATAGATAGAATTATAAAATAGTATAATTAGGAGATCTAAATAGTCTTAAAGGTATTTATATATTAGTCATAAGATAATTAAAGTAACTTCTTACTTATTATATAATTGATCTTTTATAATTAGTAGTATAATATTATAGAAATAATACCTTTCTTTATAGACTATAATTATTATATCATTTTATTCTAATAGTTGAAGAAGTAGTATTAGTATTTAATAATAATAGAAATACTACTTACTAGTTAGTTAAAAGAATATAATTAGTAATAATATATATTTATACTAAAATAATAACTATTTAGTAGAAGTTAGAAATCTAGATAAATAGGACCTAATTTCCTATTAATTAGTCCTATATTAGTAATAAGGTATAATTAAATATCTCTAACTAGACTTACTTATAATTCAATATAGATATTCTCTAGAAGGTTACTATTAATTCCCTATTTAGATTGGTATTTATTTATAACTAACTATTACTATCAATGAATGATAATAGGAAAGCTAAGTAATTAGTTAAAGATACTCGTATTATAAAGATATATTAAATAAGTAGAAAGTATTACTAAGAAGCTTTTATTAAGTAGGAAAAATATATAGATTTAATATAAGAACTACTTAATATTATTATAAATCTAGTAGTACTAGAGTACTATAAGGAGGTATATAAGTTAATAATATGTAATAATAACAATTTAACCTATAGCTTATAGCTAAGTAGTAATTAGAGAGGAAAAGGGTAATATTATAAATTATACTTAGATAACTAATTGGAATTATACTTAGGTATCTGATATTAACCTTTCTATTTCAATAGGACTTTAATAAACTCTAGGTAATACTATATATATAGATTTTTCCAGGTGTTTATAAGGGTTTCTCGTTTACCCCTTAGTTCTAAATAAATAGTATTTTCTACTATTTCTAGTTAAATTAGCCTAAGTCTAACTCTTTACAAATTATAGAGACATATAGTAGATAATTCTGAGGGGATAATGAATATGAACTCTATAGTTCTATAAGGTATTTTGAATAGCTTAAGATCAACTACTATATAGATATAAGATTTTAAATTATTATAATTACTTCTTATTTTAATATCAATTATTTCATGAAACGTTTTATTAAAGTTTAAATAAGTAATTAAATTGATTTTGAGTGGTTTTATTAGAGCTATTTATGTTAATAATTAGTGAGAGACTTTATTAGAATTAAACTATTAAAGAGCTATTTCATAGAGAAGCTAGATTTCTATTGAAAAGAGTACTTCATTAAAAGAAAAGTTATAAGGTATTATAATCGTATTTTAGAGTAAGTTCTATACTTAATCTTAATTAGTTAGGGTACATTTAACTACAGATTTAATGAAAATAAACTTATTAAAATAAATTCATTAACTATAGTTTAGTATTGTGTTTATAATAAGAATAGAGTATTTATATTTATGACTATCAGAGTAAGCTAAGTCTAGCTCTATAGTAGTACTCTTTTAAATGTTTTTATAAAGTATTTAGTATAGTATTTACTAGTTTAAGAGGTATATGAATATTTAATTCTAAAGAAATACTATAGTGTATAGAGTTTTAACCTAGAGTTTATAGAATAGTTCATTCTTTTACTTTATAGTTTTTATATAAGCTTCACCAATTACTTTAATATATTCAATATGTTGATTTGAGTCCTAAATATATGGAGTAAATAGCTTGAGATATATATTTCCAGAAACAAGATTAAGGTTTCATTTCTCATAATTAGGAAACTTATTTCTATTTATATAGAATTTAATATTTACCCTATACTAATACTTAAAGAATACAATAGAATTCCTTGATAACTCTATCCAAATAGATCTAGTATAATTAGTAAAATAAAAGTCTTGGAATAAATTAGTAGTTTACTTTATTAGTATGAGAGATAGGATATAGCTATTATCGATCTAGTACTAGGAAAAGAAGTTAAAACTAATATATTCCTTAGGAGTGGTATATGAAGTATTCTTAAACTCTATATGGTAAGTCCTTTATTATACTTTACTAATACTATAAGTCTTATATATTTGTTAAATAAGTTAGTAATCATTATATTGTAAGTAGTTATTAGTAATATAAATACTTTATATAGTTAAGATAAAAGCCTTTCGCGTTATATAGACAGTATTAAGTATCTAGCTAAGACTTATATCCTAACTTACCTTATACTAACTATTATAACTATAGTTATTTTAGTTTTTCGAATTATAATAATATTATACTAATAGTATATAATAATAGTATATTTCTAACCTTGAGTTATCTTACTTAAAAATACTATCTTAAGCCTTCCTACCTATTAGCTAATATTTATAATAGATTCTAATATATATATCTTTTTAGGATACAGTAATACTTAATAAGCCTTTTTAATATATATCCAAAGTATTTAGAATTATTACTAAATATCTTATTTTTCAATATTATACTCTTTTTTATTCTTTCAATCTTACGCTTCTTAGTTATACTAATAGCTTTATCTACTAATAATACTTCAGAGTTAAACTTTACTATAATTACTCTAGAAAAGTTAAGGGAAATAGTAGAATTACTTTTATATAATACTAATTTATTTAAAGTCTTTCAAAATAGCTATAGTCTTTATAATTATTAATGGTATTAATAAGATTGATATTTATATTAATATTATAAAAGTCAAGTATAGTAATAGTTCTTATTATTATTATTACTATGGTGAATAGTAGTATTATTATAGACCACCATTAGGCTACTATAGAGAAGGGAGGCACTAGGAGGCTACTAGAGCCCCTATATACTAGCCTTAGCTATTAGAGTAATAGATATTCTGGTGATATGAGGCTTAAATATAAGTATAGAGCTATAGTCAAGTAAGGGGAAGGCTAAGTTTAAATAGTTATATAATATAGCATATGCTTATTGATAGATCCTATTACTATGTATGAACCCAGCTTGATAATAACGATTAACCTAAATATATTAAAGATAGCTATTGACTTATATTCTAAAAATAAAGAGAAAGCTAGTCTTCTATTACTTTCTTCTATCTATAAAGCTTGTATGATTAAGGTATACTAGTAGTGTTATTATTAGTATAAGTCAATATTAAAAGTACTATTACAATAGCTTTAATACTTTAAAGCTACTACTAGTATATTAAGCTATAACATACTCAAGAAACTATTATATAGCTTATACTAATTTCTAGGTTAAAGTTGGATCTAAACTAAATACTATAATATAAAATACTTTTTAGTATATTTATATTAAGAGATATATATAAACTATCATGTAGTGTATTATATATTTAACTCTCTACCTAACAGGTAGCTTTATATAACACTTAGTATGAAATCTCTATAATAGAAATAAAACCTAGTAATATATTATAGTTTATATGTATTTATATAGTTAAATATAATAAAAAGAACCTAGTAGTACAATATTTAGTTTAAATCTAACTCTAATTTAGAAGTATATAAACAAAATAAAGTAATAAGATAATAACTAGGTATATAAACTTACTAGTATCAGCTATATATTAGTCTTAATAATAGCTTTAAAATATTAAACTTACTATAGTAATACTTATAATATTTACTCACACCAGCTAGAATACCACTAGTCCATTTCAATAATACTAGCTTTATAGATAAAAGAGAGTAATTAACTATAGACTAGCCTTCTCTTTATCTCTAGAATATAAGTTAATAGCTATTTATAATAATACTCCTACTACTACTAATAATAATAATAATAATATTTATAAAGATAATAATAAGAACAACTACCCCTAGCTACTACTCATTACTATACTCAACTTTTATAATCTTAATGAAAATATTAGTCTTATCAAAACTATTAATAACTTTAAAAACTATAGCTACCTTTACAAAAGCTTAAATAAATTAGTATAATAATAATATTTATAAAGATAATAATAAGAACAACTACCCCTAGCTACTACTCATTACTATACTCAACTTTTATAATCTTAATGAAAATATTAGTCTTATCAAAACTATTAATAACTTTAAAAACTATAGCTACCTTTACAAAAGCTTAAATAAATTAGTATTATATAAAGGCGACTTTACTACTCTCTCTAATTTCTTACAATGACTATAATTAAATTTAACTCTAAAATATTACTAATAGATAAAACTATTAGTATAACTAAGAAGTATAAATTTGAAAGAATAAAAAACAATCTAGAAAACTATTATACATTACTAGGTTTTCTTTCTATTAGAGAGATTTCACATTAAGCGTTATATAAAACTACTTACTAAGTAGGGGGCTAAATATATAATATGTTATAGTTAAGATAGAATAGCTTAGAAGTCTCTTGCTAAGATTCTCTACTTACTAATACTAGAGCTATTTATTATTTTTAGAGAGTTTTAAATAGCATTTATAGTATACTATGAATAGTAGTAATATATAGGAGAAAGCTTATATTATACTAATTACATGATTAAAATAGTTGATTTCTTATCAAGTATATAAAACTCAAGGATTTACTAGTTATACTAAATATTAATGATTATAAACTCAGAATAATACCTATTCTATAGTCAAAATAAATAGTTTAACCTAGTAGCTTATTAGTAGTTTTATTTTTATAATTATTAAAAAGAGATAATGTAAACAATGAAAGTGATATAAAAAGATATATTAAAGAAATATAATTCAACTTCTGTGTTTTTAGTAATTGTAATAATGATTTTCGTATCTCTATAATTCTTAATTAATATAGCTTTTATATTATACTAAATATAGTTTCTTGTAAGGGTTCTTTAAAAAGATATAAAGTATTCTATACTTGAAGAATAAAAACTAGAATACTTAAAATGAAGAGAAAAGAGCTTTGAAGAAGATATTACTAAGGGTTTTCTTTATAATATACTTACTATATAGTGTTATAGCTATTTTACTTAAAAAGCTAGTTATATAGTTATTATTATTTAAAGTTCTACCCGCTTGATAAATAAGTTTAACGTCTAGCTAGCTTTTACTATTATATAGTAAGAGTAGTAGGTTCAAATCCTATAGTAGGTAAATATAACTAATAGTTATAAACCTTCTAGTTATATAAACTAAGTATAGTAATTACTACTAGCTATTAGTACTTAATAATAGCTTCAGAAATAACTAGTAATTATTAGTAATTAGTAATAGATATTAATAGCTAGCTAATATCTAGTATTATATAACAACTAGTTGTCATTCTTAATAAAGAAACTATAATAGATAGGCTTATACTTTCTCTATTTATTAGTTATTATATTTAACTATCTAAATTTACTACTTGAGGTTTCTCCTATTTGAATAGTTCCTCAGTACTGATACTATCAGAGCATTTCGAAATAATACATATTATATTACAAATATATATTATGTTACATATTACATATTACAAATACAAAGATATTACATATAATTGTACTATACTAGGACTTTTACCTAATATATATATCTATATTTATAATATAATAGTTCAAAACGTTTTGTATTAAGATTATATTACAATTACATAGAATTATATTTGTAATACTTATAATATAGTATATCTTTAACAATATCTAAAAAGATTAAAATCAACTATTTAATTAGTAAATCTTTTACATTTCATATACTATATTAACTCTAATATACAAATATTTAGTACTTGACCTTTCCTGAATGGTCTATATTACAATTACTATATTTTAATATTACTTTAAAATTAGACTCTTATATATTAATATAACTTTAATTATTATAACTATAATAGTTTTATAACTATCAGAATCTGCTCTATTTATAATAATAGCAATATGGTCAATATTAATAGCCTTAGTTTAGTATATCATATTATATATATAATAATTACATTACATATATTTATATTTGTAATATATTAGAATTTAAAATATTATAACTACAAATACATGTATTAGCTATTATATGTAATATATTACAAATACATGTATTTGTATTTATATTAGATGTATTTATATTATCGTAATGCTTTGAATAGTATTTATAGGATTTATAAGGTAGTAAGAACTAACCATCAAGTATAGCCTTTTTTAAAAGTTACCACGAAATATATAACTTTAAATAGATTAGAGATCTTTAATATAACGGATAGATAAAATGATTTAAAGTTCTAATCTCTTTAAAAGATTTAGATTTAAGATAGGTAATTAGTTAACTTTCTTTTCAGTTAAAGAATTGAATATTTAGTTTTCATAAGTTAATTAAAGGTATATATAATATTAATATATTAGGATATAGTTTAACCTACATTATTAAAAGTATAAAGGCTCATTTCGACTTTGAAAATATTATTTGCTATTCTAAATATGAGAAGTATTGATTCCAGTTGCTATTAAAACTTTAAATAAATTATAGCTAATTTTACTTTACTAGATACCTTCGGGAAAATCCTATATAGTTTCTATAATAGCTAAAATAACTTTATCTGAAGATATTAAGTCTAGATAACTATAAATTATAAGTACATAGTTATATCTAAAAGATTCAATTACTAAATAAATTGATATAAATAAAGTATTATAAACTTAAAGCATTTTAATCATAGACAGAATATATTTACTATTTAAATATATTACATAGTACTTTATTGTTTTTAAGATTATATTCCAATTATGGGTTCTATAATAAAGTTTCTAAGTTTAGGGAATTTCAATATTATATGATATATTAAAACAGTATTTTAGAAGTATAAATCATTTATAATATCAAAGTAGTTATAGAAGCTAGTAGTTTATACTCTTATGTCTTTCGCTATACTATAATATTACTATTAGAGTCTTTTACTAATATATTTAAAGATTTATATTATTATATAAACTTAGTTTAACCATTTATATTAGTATTTCTAAGCTTTCAAAATATAGAGATTATAGAAAGCTATATACGTATCTAGGCTCTTCTTTATAAGATTTATAATCTTTCTTATATACATTTCTTTAGTCATATTCATCTGGAATGATTAATTATATTTATAGTTTACTCTTATAGAGGTAGAGCTTTTAAGAATATTTAATTTGAATATTTTAAGTATTTATTAGTATCATCTAGTTCTTAGAAGGTTATTTAAGAATCATTCTTAATGAAACTATAGAAAGATGTTTTAAGGAATAATATAAAATCATACCCCAGAGTATATAACAAAGCCGGGATAGCTAGAGTTATTATATATTATATAATATAACTGTTTTAAACTACTATAAGATAAAAGCTTTCTCATGGCTACTACTTGTGAGCTTATAAAGTTAAAGTCTTATAATTTTTAGAGATTTACTTTTTATTATTATACTTTCTCTTACTAAGCTTTTAGTTATAAACTCTTATAATTCTTTAACTTCTCCTTCTTAGAGAGATAAAGTTAGGATTTTAGTAATAGCTTCAAAATGAATAACTATTAAATATATAAGATCTAAATATATAGTATCTATAAGTGTATTAAGATGACTATATCTAAAGACGTAGTATTTATAGTAGTATTAACTACTAGTAAATATATAGTAATACTGTTAATATGTAAATTCTAAGTAACTACTCACAAGTTAAGTAATATAACAACCTATATAGAAATATTATAAACTATACTATTAGAATAAAATAATACTACTATAATAATACTTATATACCTCTTTGAATAATAATCTTTTTTGATAACAATTATATTGATATAGCAAAATAGTAAACATATATTCTATTATTTTGATAATAATATATTATATTCAAAGATTTGATTTCGTATATATTTTGAAAAGCAATTTATAAAGAATCAATAAAAGAAATCATTTAGATCTAATTGTTTAATATCAAACTATTAATAAGCCTAAAATTATTAGTAGTTTGGGACATTTTAATACTTACTTCTGATTGTAAAAACTATTTAAAACTTCCTACTTATCCCTATAGCCTATCTTCCAAAAGTATTACTTGATATAAAATTTAAGATGAAGTAATAGTAATCTAAGATAGCTTTACTCTATAACTAGAAACCTCTAGAATATATAAGATTTAGTAAGTTATAATCAAGTTATTATATGGTTTAAAACTGTTATATTTCAATACTAGTAAAGTAATAGTATAAAAGCTAATAATCTTTCTATTTCTATATAAAGTCTATTTAGATTTCTAAGGTATTTTACTAGGAATTCTCTAGGAAATCTAGTAGGAAATCCTAGAGAAATATTATAGGAAGTTCTAGTAATTTCTAATAGGAAATACTAGTAATTTCTAATAAGAAATCTTATAGAAATCCTTATGATTTCTATTAGGAAATCTATATAAAGATCTATTAGAATTATAAGCTTTCTATAATAGTCTATAATAATTACCTATTACTAGAGATTTTCATTTTATTAATTAATTATAACGAAGTAATTCTAATTATTGAAGAAGTTAAGAAGATTCTATTTATAAATAGATTACCGAATTAAAACATATAGGGATGAAAAATATATAGGCTTTATAAAGTTAAAGTAAAAGAGTATAGAATATAAATACCTTTATATAGTTTATTATATTAATATAGTCTTAAGGGTATAGTCATATAAAAATACTAAATATAATAATTGAATTTTAGTAATGAGTTTTTTTCTTAGCTATACTTCTTTTTAGTATGCTTTTTAATACCCTTAATATTCTTTTTTAAATAATAGTTTATATAATATCTTCATACTATCTATTAAGATAATTAGAAAATTTGTTTTATATTATTTTAGAAAGAATAAAGATTTCTTTATCATTAATATTCTAATTGATTTAGGAATTAATATAATTAGTAGTAGAGAAATATATAGATATTACTAAGTGCCTTCTAAGAAAGTAAATAAAATTAGTAATATTTATAGTAAAATTATTATAGTTTATAGAGTTGAATTTACTAAGGAAGAACTTTTTTATTAGGAATATAGCGATATTTCTAGATATTCCTAATTTTTAGATATTCGTTTTGTATAAGTTTATAGGGAATTTATAAGATATGTATAAGAAAGATTAGGAGAAGTAGTTTTAAGAGTTTATTATTCTTAATCATATTAATATAAAGGTTTATAAAGTATTTTATAGTTATATTATTTATTAAGAAATGGAGCTTATTTTAATAGAAACTAATTATTATGTTTTAGATTATTTAAAAGATTAGCTTGTATTTATATATATAGGTAATAATAGATTACTTTACTTTAACATCTTACTTATTTATTAATATTTCATTAAATTCAATAGTGGCGAGTTGATCTAATTAGTTAATTAGGTTAGGAATTAGTATTACTATAGTATTATTAAGATTAAAATTAGAAGCTAGAGTCTAATTTACTAGCTAGAGATTCTACTACATATTCTAGATCGATGTACTGAAATTTAATTATTTTATTAAGTTAGAGTTATTTTATACTAATTATCTTTTGATGATTTATTTAGAAGTTAGAAGATTAGAGTTACTTTCAATATCTAAAGAAGTTATAAAGATAGTAAGGGTTCTTATAATATTTAGCATTTTTTTCAATAATATATTAATATTATTCTATCTAGTTTTAATTACAATTCTTTTGTCTTTCTATTCTAATATTAGCTTTATAATAGTATTTATCTATTATATGATAATTATTTCAATATTAGTTCTAAGAATAATAAGTTATTATTAATGTTTAGTATGGGAAGAATATGTTCATATAGTTCCTTTATTTTGATTAGAAGTAGTAGAAATTATAAAGTTTCATAAATAGGGTATATATTTATTTTAAGTATTTCTGATATAACCTATAGTGAGATTAATTGATATTTAAGTTAGTTAAATAGGGTAATATATATAAATAATATTTAAAATAGTATTAGTAAGATTATTAGATTATAATATAGGAATTTAAGGTTTCAAGTAAATGTTTTAATTCTTATAAAAAAGAGTGGTTGTAATATTAAAACTATTATAAAAGAGTAGTTAAGGATAGGTAGGAAAGATAAGTTTAATTGATTTGAAATTATTAGTATATTTAAATTTTAGTTTGAGATAAAGATAGTAGTTTTTTAGAGTATATTAAAGAGAGATCGAATATTCTTAAAAATTCTGATATTTTAATAGTATTAAAAAGTTTATTTATTAGTATTATTTTAAGTTTTAAATTAAGTAATAGTTGACTTTATATACTTATTAATAGAAGCTTTACTTCTATAGAGTATAAGTATCTTAAAGTAGCTAAGGAATATTAAGTTTTTACTTTTCTTATTAGTAGAAAATAGATTATATTATAACTTTATATATAAGTTGTCTTTTAATTAGTTATAATAAGTAGTATTTAGTATAAAGTATTAGTATATTATAATAGAATATGAGGAAGTATAGAGAAATATGAAGAGTATTAAGTTTTAAATATGAATAGATAAAGAAAATATCTGTTTTTATTTTATATATTAGTAGTAGTAATTTTCTAATATTTATTATATTAGAGAAGACTTAGATTTCTTTCTATATAGTGAGGTATATTCTTTCTATATATTTTAATAAGCTATTTAGAGTGTAGTTATTAAATTGTATTATTATTATAGTAAATTATATGTAAAACTATTTATTATGATTTTTTAAGGAAGGTATTATGATTTTGAATAGTATTTAGCTATTTTCTCTTATTAGATTATTTTATAATTTAAAGGAGATTTCTTATTTTTAGAGCCTTTTAACTTTTTAAGTATTTCTAAGAAATTATATTAGTAATAGCTTTTTCCTAAGATTTATTAGAGATATTTTGTCTTAGTTTCTTATCCATAGCTTTATTTTGAGTTTTATCTAGTTATTCTCTTGGTAAAAGTATTGAGTATTTTCTTGATAATAGCTTTTTCTTTTTATTTGGTCTTTCTAGTTACTTGTTTTTTAAGGTGTTTCTTCTAAGTTCTTGATTCCATTTTCTGTTTTTATAGTATTAGTGTTTATTTATATATTATAAGTATTAGGTTAATCTTTCTATTTGATAAGGTATTAGGTTTTTCGTTTTCTTTCTAATTATACTTTTTTTTCTAAGGTTGTTCTTATTTTATAATGTTAAAATAAGTCTTAGAGCTTTTTTTTTATATTATTAAGTTTTGTTAGTTTAATATATATTACTATCTATTTATATAGGTCTTTTATAAAGTTAGCTATCGGAGTTAGGTAAGTAATTGAAATTACTAAGTAAATATTTATAATTAGTATTAAGTTTTAATAGTAAGTAAGTTTTCTAATTTATTATAGTTTTTTAATCTATTTAATCTTTAGAGAAGATATTGTTCTAATTAATAATTAAGTATTTAATAGTTTTTTCAAAGTTATAAATATATAGAAACTATTAGTATCGGTTACACCATACTATAAGGTATATAGTAATTATACATATTACTATATATATAGTAGTATACCCCCCGCGCCTTACTAGCGATAGATACTAAGCACCTAGTACTAACTATAGCTAATTATATAGTAATTAGTAAGTAATTACTATACTATAAATCTAGAGTTTTATATAGTACTTCACGCTATATAATATAATAATAATAATAATAATAAATAATTAGAATACTACTTTATACCTATATAGTAAGATTATATATAGTATATATTACCCTCTAGATAAACTAATACTAATTAGTAATTAACCCTTCTATTATACTACTATACTATAGATTAGTAAGGCTTATTATAGTAGAAGAAGTAATTATAAAAAATTCTATATTTAAAATCTATATAAAATAAAAGATTATAAGATTTATTACTTAGATACCTAAGACTCTCCCTACTTTAAGACTTCATTAGGAACCTCTAAATTACATACTAACCCCTTATAGATAACTATTATTATAATACTAATAACTATACTTAATTTAGTTTTAAAATAAAATACTCCCTAATAGCTACTATTAGGAGGCTAATAACTATACTTAGTTTTTACTTATAGGAATACATTTAGTAAATATAATAATCCTTTTTAAACTATTACTAGAGTTTTAATACTAGAGATTTATAATATCTCTAGTTTTAAACTTTTAAGAGACCTATATAATTTTTTAAAATTCTTTTAATATACTATTTTAATAATAATATCTAAATGAACCCCTATAGGTAAGATACCTATCCTAAGTACTTCTATACTTATAATAATAGTACTTTTAGGTATCCCTATCCTTATAAAATTCTACTAATATTTTAATCTAACGCTTTTCAGCTAAATCCCTATTCTTAATTATAAGAATATGATAGATAAAAACTTTATAAAATTTCTCTATTTATATAATATATTAAGTAGCTTTCTATATATATATAGGATTCTATAGTTTAGAACTCTTTTAGATATTTAAAAGTAACTTCGAAGATTAGTTCTTAATAACTTAATAACTTACTAATATTTTTATAATATACTATTTTAAAAACTACCTTATAATATATAGTATTAAAGTTGATATAGATAGTAATTAAATCTTTATAATACTATAGTAATTATATTAATAATAAGAGTTTACCCTATAGATTTATAAGGAATTTTAAGAAGTTCTAAAATACTATATTAGCTTTAAGAATAATTTTAAAAAATACTTAAAGTAATTTAATAATTTTATACTAAAGGAGTTAGATTTTATTCTATTTTTCTATAATACCTAACCTAAAGTTAAATATATAATACTAATAATACTTTTATAATAAGAAATTAAGAAGAAATACCTATAGTTAATTTAAATAGCTTATATACTTATAGTATAAAATAGGAGACTTTTATTATAATAGTTAACCTTACTAATGTTATATTTAATTATCTTAGAGTTCTTTTAATACTAAAAGGGGTACTATAAGTATATTTTATATCTTACTTCTACTACTCTTTTTAATAATATTTTAGCTAAGTATATTATAGACTTTATAAAACTATATAATAAAAACATAAAATATAAGAGAAACCTATATAATATATTTAAGATAAAAATCTATATCTTTTATAATTATTATTTTAAACTTAATAGCTTATATTATATATAAACTAATATATTTTTAATTATACTAAAGGATTAGGTTTTTAAGTATTATTTTGAATATTTAAATAACCCTAGTTTTGACTTATAATTCAAATAGATAACTTACTATATTAAAAACTACTTTAAAAATAATTATCATTAATAGCTATATTTTTCTAACTAGTAAAATACTATATTTCGAAACATTATAACTAAGAATCTTAAGAAGAATAAAAAAGAAGTTCTTAAAGCTTTTATCTTTAAGCTTATTTATATCTAGAAAACTTTCTTACTAAATTTCTATATAGATATAGTATTCTACTTCTAGTTTATAAGTATATATTATAATATATTTAAATATTAGTTAACTTTCCTTAATTTTATAGTAACCTCCTAGAATCTTTATAACTAGTTAAAATTAATTATAAGTAATATTATATTATTCTAAAAGTTATGATATATTTCAAATAATAGAAATAATAGCTAGAAGTAAGTTAATAATTAATCTTAAGTTAATTATATATATAACTCCTTTTAAAAATACTTCTAAAATACTATACTATATAGTATTTAATACCTTATTTATATAGTTTTATAAAACTTATAACTATTTATTCTAAATAATACTTATCTTCTTTATCTAACTATATATAGCTATTTAAATAAGAAGTACTATATATATAGTAAAATAAGTTATTAGTTTATAAAGTATACTTTTAAGGAGAAATATATTTTATTTAATTAGTATAAGTTGAATATTAACCCTAAAATATACTCTATAATAATATAATAAACTTTCTTTATAGAATATAAGAGTATTAATAGCTTAAATAATAGTTTTAAAGACCCCTTTTAAAATTATAAACTTAATAATACTATTACGTAATACTAAATATAGTATAATTTCAAAGATAAAACTACTACTCTTCTTAGATAGTTTTTAATATTATTTTTTAGTAAAAACCCTATTACTCTTAATAGAAATAAAATTATAAGAATTTTTTAAAACTAAGTAATATCTTATATTTTTAATTAAAGTAGTATTTCTAGTAGTACAATTAATAAGAAAAATAGTACTATAGCTCCTATGTCTATATTTATACTTAAAAGTTATTACTTAAGTATTATTTTTTAAAATATCTTACTTAATTTAGGTGTAGCTAGTTTTTTAACTACTAAGTACTCCTAGTTTACTATATTTAAATAGATTATTAATTTTTCTATAACTTTTATATTTCTATAAAACGAACTAGTAATAATATATTTTAGTAAAGCTTTTCTAATTATTATATTCAGAATAATTAATATTCTTATATTTCTAAGTA
>AMCV02000016.1:1136898-1161398 GCA_000350065.2 Colletotrichum orbiculare MAFF 240422 | reverse complement strand
GTTAAATAAAATTTCTTAGCTAAAATTAAAATATCTATATAATTTTAGAAGTTACTTATACTTTTTTAAAAAGTATAGATATATTAAGTATATTATTCTAAATTTATATATTAGATTCCTATATACTTAGATAATAGTTACTATTTAAAATAGTATTATATATAGAGTAAATAATTTAAAGCTTTCTATTTTCTACTAGAAACTAGTAATGAAAGGATAGTTAAATTCTAAGAGATATATTAATAAAGCTAAAGAAGTATCTTTAGATCTTTTAAAAGTTAAAATAATTCTTTTAAATAGTAAGTCTAGTAGTAATAGTTATTATCCTTCTAATTTAATATATATTAGTATTAATTCCTTATTCTCTTAGAAGTTAATTAAAATCCCCCTTAAGATTTTTTTAACTATTTAAAGATTTTACTTATCTTTAGTAAGTATAGTATTTAATAGTTATAAAATAGTTTATATTACTAATTTAATAGATTTTTATAAGATAGGATTTTTTAAGTTAAATAAGAAGATAGATATAATTTAATATAGTTTAGCTAATTTCCCTATAGTTAGATAGGATAAATAAGTAATAAGGAATATTTTTAATAGTTTAAATAGGAAGAATATACTAAACTTATTATTAGATAATATAATCTATATTAAAAACTTTTATATTAATATTATTTTAAAAGTTCTCCTTCTTCATAAGACTAAAATCTAATATATAGGCTTTAATTATATTTTTAGATTTAGTTTAATTAAGTAATTTCTTATTATATAATAGTTATTTAGAAAACATAACTTTATGTTTTTAAAATAAAAGTTAGTTTTAAAATATTTTATAATTTATTTAAATAGTTTAAGTATTATTATGAAATCTCTAAGTATATTATTCTCTCGATTTTAACTGAAATCAGCTTTCTTAGAAATATAATTAGATAATACCTATATATAATACTTTTGAATAGGATATTTTAAATAGAATACTCTTAAATATTTAATTCTTAATACTTAGGGGGTGAAGATTATAAAGCTAAAGTAACTAGATTATTCTTATTAAATAAAAACTTATTTTTAATAGATTACTTCTAGATAAATTTTAGAGTTATATTTAGTTTACCTATTTTACTATATTATTTAAGATTTATTTAACTTTCTTAAGGTTTTTCTAAGTAATTCCTAGGTACTTATTATTAAAAATAAATATTAAGCTTTCTTTTTATATTCATATTACTTAATAAAACTTATAATTTAATCTTTTAAATATTAAAAATATTTAAACATTAAGTAAAGTAATAAAGAGGTCTTTTAATATATAAGGTTTAATAGGATATTAAAAGAATTATAATAATAATTGATAGAGAAACTAGTTATTAAATATAAATAATAGAATAAAGGATTAATTTTAAACTATCTCCTTCTTATATTAAGAAGTTAGTTAGAATAAGTAAGTATATTAGAAAAAAACTAATTATCTAAAGAATAACAATACGAGAAGCTATAAGACTACTACTTAAATTCTAAGTAGACTTAATTTAAATAGTAGTTATATTATTTAATATATTTCTAAATATTTAAAATAACTAGAGATTATTATATAAAATTCAAAAAGTCTAGTTTAAATAGTATTTTTATTAATAGGTATTAGAATATATTCTAAGTTTATATTAAGACTTATAATCTTACTAAAGATAGATTTATACCTATAGATATTAAGTATATTTAGTTAAGAAATACTATATATAAAATATTATAAAAAAGTTATTTAAAGTTAAATTTAAAGGATATATTAGATACTTAATAGGTTATATTCTTAATATGTATAATTCTTATAGGATTTAGATTCTTACTTTTTAGAAAATTCTTATTATTTAAAGTATTGGATCTAATAAGATAAGATTTCACTTAAGATAAGATTTATATAAAGTATTTATAAAAGAAGTTATAAAACTACTAATTAAGTTAATTACTAAAGAAGAAGAAGACTTTATTTTCAAAATATTTAGAGATGTTAAAATAGTAAGAATATTTAATAAAAAGGCCTTTTCTTTACTAATTATCCTATTAGTATTAGAAGTAGCTTAAAATATTAAGTTAAGCTTAGAATTAGTTTTAAAAACTAATAGAAAAAGTTTAATTATACTTAAGTTAATATTTAAACTATTAGGATTCATTTAGGATTCTAATTAGTTTTAATTAGAAGAAGTAATCTTTAGTAGTAATTAGAATTTCAAAAATATACTAATAACTAGAGAACTAAATAATATATTCAAAATTAGGGATTTAGTTAGTTAAAAAGGATACCTATTTTAAATAAATATAGAAGTAAATACTTTAGGACTCTTATTTAACTAATTTAGAGAAGATTAAAATATAATTCTAAATTTTAACTAATTAGGATAATAAGTTTAACTATTTAGGAAATAGGCTAATAATATAAGAGTAGATAATAATAGTAACTTTAGCTAGAAATTAATATTAATAATTATATAATATTTTTAAAAGATTATAATAGTAGTATTTTGTATTTAATAGAGTATAAATAAGATAGTTTTATTAGTATTTATTTACCTAATTAGTAATAGGGGTTTAATAAAAATAATCTTAACTTTTTAATAGTATTCCTTATTATTTAAGATATAGTATTAAAGAAGAAAGATCTTTCTATTAAGATTTAAATATATATTGATTAACTAATTATACTACTAAAAACTTAGAAAGATATTACTAACCTATTGGAACTACTATAAAGGTCTTTTATTAAAATAGTAAAAACTAAAATTATAAAGCTAAAAGAAAAAGATATTTAGTAAGAAATAGATTACTAGGATATTAAAACTAAGTTTTTCTTTTTTAAATAAGTCTTTATTTATAAGATAGATATAAATAGTTATTTAGAATAATATAAGATGAGGATTTATATATATAGAAATATATAATTAGTTAATCTATTATAAACTATATATATAGTAATACTAACTATCTAAATATTTTAGATAGTTATAGTAATTATAATATAATTTAACCTTAAAGTCCTATAGTTTAATAGTATTAATATATTTCTAAATATTATAAAAGATTTTAATAGATATTTAATAATAGTTAAACTACTTAATAGATTTAAAGCTATAAAGAAATATATTAAGTTTAAATAAGCTTTTTATAAGTTTTTAAATATACCTTTTTTAGTATAAAGCTGTTAATATTATTCTTCAGTTATAAAATTTCTTATTATATCTAGAAAAACTTTATCTATTTAAAAATAAGAATTTAAATATCTATACTTCCTTCTATATAAATAATATTCTTCTCTTATATTATAAAGTAACTAGAAAAGAGACTTTTAAGCTTATTTTAAATATAAAACATACTTATAAATTTAAATAATAAGGTCCTACTAAGTATTTCTTAGTAGTTTAAATAGTAAGAAATTAAGAATATTTAAGGATTTACTTAGTTTATAATATATATATTATAAGAATTATAGAATAATTTAATTTTAAATATAGATTAATATTTATAATACTACTCATAGTAGAATTATGTATTATAAATAGTAGTTAAATTATATTTTAAGAGATTTATATATATTAAATATAAATGAGTTTAATCCTTTAACTATTAATTATAGTATTACTAGATATCTTATTTATATACTTTCTATTCTTGAGATGTTTTTTAAATCCTTCTTAAATATATTAAGATACTATTAACTATATAATTCGATATTTCTATATGACAAGATTCCTAGTATTATAATTTAGAAGTTTAAAAAGTATTAATAAAATACTTTTAATACTTCTAATTACAAGAGATACTTCTTTTATAAACTATAAAGAAACTTAAAGATTAAATTATAGTTATATTATCTCTTTATTTAGAAAATTAATCTAATAGAAAACTACTTAATATAATATTATCATAATATTAATAATTAAAATAAAACTTCTTAGTTTTAGGTATATATTAAAAGAAACTATAATATTAAAAAAGTTATTTTAAGATATTAAGTTTAATTTTAGAAATATTTAGAAAGTCCCTTATAATAATTATTAAATTATTAGATTAGTTATTTTAAATAATAAATATCTATCTATTAAGTTTTAATATATAAATATTTAATAAATATAATTATACTAAGAATACTTAAAAAGAAGTTTTAAAGTAGTCTATATATCTATAGATATAATACTAGTAGATAGATATATAAAAAACTTAATCTAAATAAAATCTAAATAATTTAGAATACTTCTTAATTATATAAATCTATGAATAATACTCTTAAGACTAACTAAAATAGATAGATAAGCTTCTTAGAACTATTCTTAATTATTTAAATAATATATATAAGTAATTTAAATTACTAAAATCTAACTATTTAATAAAGTAATTTAGTAATATTTATATAGAAAGTTAGAAAATAGTAGAATTCCTTAAGTTATTTATAAAGAATAAAGCTTTCTATCTAAGTCTATATTTAATTTCAAATAAACTACTTAAATTTAGAATCCTAAATAAGTAAGTAAGATATAATAATTAGTATATAAAAACTAATTTAGAGAGGTATAGAAAACAATTATATTTTCTATAAGAAAGAGTTAAAATAAGTATCTTTCTAAGAGATAGGGGAAACCTACTAAAATTAGTTATTAGGATATTAAAATTAAAACTCTAACTTTTAAAACTACTAAAAATTACTGAAAATGTAAAATTCTAATTTCTAAATCTTTTAGTAATTAGTTAAAATATAGAATTTCAGTTAATAAGAAATCTAATTAAAATAACTAAAATACTAAGAATAAGACTAATAGTAGAAAGCTAAATAAATAGTAATACTTAAGACGGCTAAATAATAATAAGTTATATAATAATTAGAATTCTAATAGTAGATTTAGAAATACCTTTCTTCTTAAGGAAAACTAATTTAAAATCTTTCTACTATTTAGATTATAATTCAAATTAAAATAATTTCTTTATCTTACTAATTTACTTATTTTTTAACTATAGAAGATTAGATTTAAAATTAAAATATAAGTCGAATTACTTATTTTATTATTATTAGAAATCTAAATAGTAATAAGATATTTCTTAAAGCTTTTATAAGTTCTATTAGAAATAGAAATATAAAAACCTTTTAAATTAGTCTTATATTAATAATAATAATTAGAAGATAAATCTTAGTTATTAATTCTAATAGTATAAAGATAATCTTTATAAGAAAGTATAAAACTTAAGTTATAAATAATATAGGGAATAGTTTGAATAAACTAAGTATTACTAATAAGTTTTATTTTAAGGAGTTAAATATTATATTCTTCTATAGTTTTATTTAAATTCTTTTTTTTAGAAAGACTAGATTTTATTAGAATATATATAGTAATAATAGACTTCTTATTTAGATTAGCTAATTAATATCTAATATTCTTAAGTCAGTATTTAAAACTATTTATTTTAAAAGAAACTTCTTAATTTTTAATTTAAGTAGAGTTCTTTTTAAATTTAGATATAGTTTTAATATACTTTTATAAGAATAAATATAGTATAGAGTCTACTAAGCAGTCATATAAAGATTATGTAAAGCCTAACCGCTCTATTTATATATATTTAAACACTTTATTCTAATTTGAATAAACTATACTTTTTAACAATTTATATTTAGACTATATACTATATTATTTATTTATTATAGTTATAAGCCTAGGAATGTTTAATTACCTTTTAAACTACTCTTAAGTAATAAATATAAAAGAAATCTTTTTCAATCTATTATATTAGTTTTTTAATAAACTACTTAAAAATAGCATACTTAACTACTAGTAGCCTCAATATGATAATAAAGCTATCTAATAGCTCTAATTTTAACTATTAGTATATTATATTATAATTCTATATAACTAGCTGAGATATTTAAAAGTATATTAATCTAGATATTAAACTAATTCTTAATATATTAAAACTAATTAATCTACTTAACTTTAATAAATAGCTAGTCTAAGAAAATACTACTTAATAAATAACTAAAGATATTAAACTTTTTACTCTTTTAACTAAAAGTATTTTTAATTACTATATAGTAGATCTCAAGTTTTAAGTAGTTTAAGAATCTAACTATAAAGAGATAAAGAAATATTATGATATAATTTAGATATAGGTTGATATTATAGTTAATAATAGCCTTCTGATACTTACTTAAATAGAACTACTTAATAATAACAATATCTCCCTTTAAGCTCTCCTAAGAGTTCTAAAATAGTAGTATATTTAGAATGATTTAATTATATAATCATAAGTTAAAGTAGAATATAAGAAAATCCTTAAGAAGGTTAATTTAAATATCTTAAGTCTAGTATAGTATAATAAATAGTATACTATCTACTTTTAAATAGTTATATATAAGATTCCTAAAATCTAGAGAATTCTTATTATTAAAAAGTAGCTTTAAGTATTTAGCTAATGTATTTTACCTAATTAAACTATAATTTAGTATTAGAATATTATTAAGAGAGAAACTCTAAATTTAGATATTAATAATCTAGCTAAATATAAAGAGATCTTCTCTACTTTATCTTACACTAATAAAATCTTAATAAAAAGCTATAATAAAATACTATCTATATTAGTTATTCTTATAGGAAAGTTAGATAAAATATCTTAATTAAAACTAAAGTATTTATATGATTTTAAAAGCTATTTATACTTTCTAGAGGACTATAGGCGTATTAAATATATTATTATAAGCTTATATGTTAAATTCCTATATATTTAGATAATAGTTACTACTTAAAATAGTATTATAGATAGAATAAATAATTTAGAGCTTTATATTCTCTACTAGAAATTAGTATTAAAAGGATAGTTAAATTCTAAAGGATATATTAATAAAACTAAAAAGGTACTTTTAGACACCCTAAAAACTAAAATAACTCTTTTAAATAGTAAGTCTAGTAGTAGTAGCTACTACCTTTCTAACTTAATATATATTAGTATTAACCCCTCCCTCTTTAAGAAGTTAACTAAAATCCCCCCTAGGATCTTCTTAACTATTTGAAGACCTTACTTACTTTTAGTAAGTATAGTATTTAATAGCTATAGAATAATCTATATTACTAATTTAATAGATTTCTTTAAGAAGGGATTTTTCAAGTTAAATAATAGGATAGATATAGTTTAATATAGTTTAGCTAACTTCTTTATAGTTAGATAAAGTAAATAAGTAATTAGGAATATTTTTAATAATCTAAATAAGAAGAATATACTAGACTTAATATTAGATAATATAGTTTATATTAAAAACTTTTATATTAATATTATTTTAGAAGTTCTACTTCTCAATAAAACTAAAATCTAATATATAAACCTTAATTATATTCTTAGATTTAACTTAATTAACTAATCTATTATTATAAAATAGTTATTTAGAAAGTATAACCTTATATTCCTTAAATATAAACTAATTTTAAATTATTTTATAATTTATTTAAATAGTTTAAATATTATTATAGAATCCCTAAATATACTATTCTCTTAACTTTACTTAAAAATAGCTCTCCTAGAAATATAATTAGATAATACCTATATATAGTACTTTGAAGTAGGATACTTTAGATAGAATACTTTTAAATATTTAGTTCTTAATACTTAGGGGGTAAAAATTATAAAATTAAAATAATTAGACTACTCTTACTATATAATAGCTTATTCTTAATAAGTTATCTCTAGATAAACTTTAGAGTTATACTTAGTTTATTTATTTTACTATATTATTTAGAATTTATTTAACTTTCCTAAAGTTTTTATAAATAACTTCTAAGTACTTATTATTAAAGATAAATTTTCAAGCCTTCTCTTTATATTCATATTACTTAATAAAACCTATAATTCAATCTTTTAAATACTAAAAATATTTAAAAACTAAGTAAAACAATAGAGAAGTCTTTTAATATATAAAATTGAATAGGATATTAAAAAAGCTATAATAATAATTAATAGAAAAACTAGTTACTAAATATAAATCATAAAATAAAAAATTAATCTTAAGCTATCTCCTTCTTATACTAAAAAGCTAGTTAGAACGAATAAGTATATTAAAAAAGAACTAATTACTTAAAGAATAAAAATACGAGAAGCTATAAGACTACTACTTAAATTCTAAATAGAATCAATTTAAATAATAGCTATACTATATAATATATCTCTAAATATTTAAAATAACTAGAGATTACTATATAAAGTTAAAGAAACCTAGTTTAAATAGTATTTTTATTAGTAGGTATTAAAGTATACTTTAAGCTTTTATTAAGATTTATAATTTTACTACAAATAGATTTATACTTATAGATATTAAGTATACCTACTTAAGAAATACTATAAATAAAGTATTATGAAAAAGTTATTCAAAATTAAACCTAGGGGATATATTAGATATTTAATAAACTATATTCCAAATACTTATAATTTCTATAAGATCTAGATCCCTACTTTCTAGAAAGTTATTATTACTTAAAATATTAAATTTAATAAGATAAAATTCTATTTAAGATAAGATTTATATAAAATACTTATAAAAGAAATTATAAAACTACTAGTTAAATTAATTATTAAAAAAGATAAAAACTTTATTCTTAAAATATTTAGAGATTTTAGAATAATAAGAATACCTAATAAAAAAACTTCTCTTCTACTAGTAGTCCTATTAGTACTAGAAATAGCTTAAGATATTAGGTTAAGCCTAGAATTAGTCTTAAAAATTAATAAGAAGAATTTAATTATACTTAAATTAATACCTAAACTATTAAGACTAATTTAGGATTCTAATTAAACTTAATTAGAAGAAGTAATTCTAAAAAATAGTTAGAATTTAAGAAATATACTAATAACTAGAAAACTAAATAGTATACTTAAAATTAGAAATCTAGCTAGTTAAGAGGGGATACTTATTTTAAATAAGTATAGAAGTAAACACCTTAAGACTCCTATTTAACTAACTTAAAGAAAACTAAAATATAGCTCTAGACCTCAACTAACTAGGACGGCGAGTTTAACTACTTAGGAAATAGGCTAATAATATAAGAGTAGATAATAATAGTAACTTTAACTAGAAATTAATATTAATAACTATATAATACTTTTAAAAGAATATAATAATAGTATTTTATACCTAATAGAACGCGAATAAGATAGTTTTACTAGTACTTATTTACTTAATTAGTAATAAAAACTTAATAAAATTAGTTTTAACTTTTTAATAATATTCCTTATTATTTAAAATACAGTATTAAAGAAGAAAGATCTTTCCACTAAGATTTAAATATATATTAATTAACTAATCATATTACTAAAAGTTTAGAAAAATATTACTAATATACTAGAATTACTATAAAAATCCTTTATTAAAATAGCTAGAGCTAAAATTATAAAGCTAAAAGAGAAAGATACCTAGTGAGAAATAGATCACTAAAATACTAAAACTAAACTTTTTCTTCTTAAGTAGGTTTTTACTTATAAGATAAATATAAATAGTTATTTAGAGTAATATAAAGTAAGGATTAATATATATAGAGATATATAACTAGTCGATTTATTATAAACTATATATATAGTAATACTCGCTACTTAAATATTTCAAGTAGTTATAACGATTATAATATAATTTAACTTTAAAATCTTATAATTTAATATTATTAATATATTTCTAAATACTATAAGAAACTTTAATAGATTTCTAATAATAGTTAAACTACTAGATAGATTTAAGGTTATAGGGAAATATATAAAGCTTAAATAAGTTTTTTATAAGTTTTAAAATATATTCTTTTTTTAGTATAAGGCTTTTTATACTACTCTTAAGTTATTAAGCTTCTCATTATATCTAGAAAAGCTTTATCTATTTAAGAATAAGAGTTTAAATATCTATATCTTCTTCTATATAGATAATAGTTTTTTCTTATACTATAAAGTAGCTAAAAAAAATACTCTTAAGCTTATTATAAGTATAAAACGTATTTATTAACTTAAGGAGTAGGATTCTATTTAGTATTTCTTAGGAGTTCGAGTAGTAAGAAATTAATAATATTAGAAGATTTACTTAGTTTATAATATATATATCATTAAAATTATAGAACGTTTTAGTTTTAAATATAAACTAATACTTATAATATTATTTCTAGTAGTATTATTTACTATAAATAGTAGTTAAGTTATATCTTAAGAAATTTATATATACTAGATAAAAATAAGTTTGATTCTTTATATATTAATTATAATATAACTAGATATCTTATTTATATACTTTCTACTTTTAAGATACCTTATAAATCTTTCTTAAATATATTAAAATACTATTAACTATATAATTTAATATTTCTATAAGACGAGATTCTTAGTACTATAGTTTGGAAGCTTAGGGGGTATTAATAAGATATTTTAAATACTCCTAATTATTAGAAATATTCTTTTTATAAATTATAAAGAAATTTAAAGATTAAGCTATAGTTATATTATTTTTTTATTTAGAAAACTAATCTAATAGAAAGCTACTTAATAAAATATTATTATAATATTAATAATTAAGGTAGAACTTCTCAGTTTTAAATATATTTCGAAAGAAACTATAGTATTAAAAAGGCTATTTTAAGATATTAAGCTTAATTTTAGAGATATTTAGAGAATCTATTATAATAACTATTAAACTATTAGGCTAGGTATTTTAAATAGTAAGTATCTATCTACTTTGTTTTGATATATAGATATTTAATAAATATAGTTATACTAAGAATATTTAAAAGGGAATTTTAAAGTAGTCTATATACTTATAGATATAATACTAGTAAATAGACTTATGAAAAATTTAACCTAAGTAAAATTTAAATAATTTAGAATACTTCTTAATTTTATAGATCTATAAATAATACTTTTAAAATTAGCTAAAATAGATAAGTAGGCTTCTTAGAGTTATTCTTAACTATTTAAATAATATATATAAGTAATTTAGATTCCTAATGTCTAATTATTTAATAAAGTAACTTAGTAGTATTTATATAGAAAGTTAGAAGATAGTAGAATTCTTCAAACTGTTTATAAAGAATAAAACTTTCTATCTAAACTTATATCTAATTTAAAATTAACTACTTAAACTTAGAATTCTAAATAAATAGTTAAGATATAATAATTAGTATATAAAAATTGATTTAGAGAAGTATAGAAAATTAATTATATCTTCTAAAAGAAAGAACTAAAGTAGGCACCTATCTAAAAGATAGGGGAAACCTACTAAAGTTAATTATTAGAATACTAAAACTAAGACTCTAACTTCTAAAGCTACTAGGAACTACTTAAAGTCTAAGACTTTAATCTTTAAATCTTCTAGTAACTAGCTGAAATATAGACTTTTAGTTAATAGGAGATTTAGTTAAAATAACTAAAATACTAGAGATAGGGCTAATAGTAAAAAGATAAGTAAGTAGTAATATTTAAAATAGCTAAATAATAATAAGTTATATAATAACTAGAGTTCTAATAGTAAACTTAGAAATACTTTTATTTTTAAGGAAAACTGATTTGAAATCTTTCTACTAATTAGACTAAAATTTGAGTTAAAATAGTTTTTTTATTTTACTAACTTTCTTATTTTTTAATTATAAAAAATTAGATTTAGAATTAAAATATAAGCCGAATTATATATCTTATTATTATTAGAAATCTAAATAATAATAAGAAACTTCTTAAAATTTTTATAGGTTCTATTAGAAAGGAGAATATAAAAACCCCTTAAGTTAGTTTTATATTAATAATAATAATTAGAAGGTGAATCTTAGCTACTAATTCTAATAGTATAAAAATAACTTCTATAAGAAAGTATAAAGTTTAAATAATAAATAGTATAAGGAATAGTTTGAATAAACTAAGTATTACTAATAATCTTTATTTTAAAGAATTAAGTATTATATTTTTCTATAGTTTTATCTAAGTTACCTTTTTTAGAAGGAATAAACTTTATTAGAGTATACTTAGTAATAGTAGACTTCTTATTTAGGTTAACTAATTAACACTTAATATTCTTAAGTTAGTATTTAAGGTTATTTATCTTAGAGGAAGCCTCCTGATTTCTAATTTAGGCGGACTTCCTTATAGATTTAAATGTAGTTTTAATATATTTCTTTAAATATTTAATAGTATCCTTAATATTATCTTCTTTATTCTCAATAGATTTAATATTAGGTTTGATTTCTTCTTATTTTTTTTAGTAATTAAAAAATTACTAACTAGATTATCTTTTTTATTTTTAGAAGGTAGAGATAAAATAGGAACTTTCTTAGGATATCTTTAGAGGTATTTAATTCTAACTAGTTTTTTTATTATAGTAGTAGTCTTTTTTAAAGTATTAATTTTAGTACTACTAGTCTTAAGTATTTTAAAAACCTAAAGTAAAGAGGAAAATATTAGGCATTTTAGTAATTTAGGAAATTTAGCGAAATATAACTAAGTAAATAACTTAAGTTGATATATTTTAATTTTGTATTATTACTTAAATATTAAGTCTATTTTAACTAGATAAGTATTTTTAGTATTAGCAATTTAGTTTTAGATTTTGAAAATTAAGTAGTTATAAATGAAATTAGTAAGGTTGATAAGGGTATGAATATTTAAAAATACAAAAGAAAAGTAGCAATTTTAGATTTAATTAAATAATATATAATCTAAAAGAAGTCTCTAAATAAAATAAGCCTCTTAAAAAGAATAAAGGAGAATATTTTGAATAGGGGAGGTATTATTAATAATAGAATAAGGATGAAAAATGCTAATTATAATCTCAAAGTATGATTTCTAAGTATTTTTTAAATCAGGGTTAGTAAGTATCCTTTTAAGCTTAGGGATAAATAAAAAAGAAACTAGTATTAAATTACTTACTAAGATATTTAAATTAAAACATATTAAGAAATTAATAGTAATATTAAATAGATTATTATTAACTACTTAAACCTTAGTAAAATTAAACTATAATTAGAATATTAGTAAAAGTTAAAGATTATTATTATACTAAAAATTAATATATAGAAGTTATTTTATTAATATATATTACTAATAAGTATAAGAAAGTAATTATCAAAAATATTAATATATAAGAAGAAGAAAGAAACTAGTAGGTAAAAGAATAATAAAATAATTATTTATAGTATTTAAAAAATTGAATAAATAATAATATTAAAAAGAGCGACCTAGTTGTTCTTATTAAAAATAAAATAAAAGATAGTTAAATATATGATAGATTATAATAGGTTTATCATAATAAAGGATTTCTTTTACTTAAATACTCTAAAACGTATTTTAGGAATATTAACCCGTTTTTATTTGTAATAGTATGTTATTTAGATTATTTTATAAAATATAAGGTTATCTCTAGTAGCTCTGCTACTAAGGGGGTATATGAGAATAAGTATAGTATAGAGTCTACTAGGTGGTTATATAGGGATTATATAAAACCTAACTACTCTATTTATATACATTCAAGTACTTCATTCTAGTTTGAATAGATCATATTTTTTAACAACCTACATTCAGACTACATACCGTATTATTTATTTATTATATATTAAATATTTAATAGGATTTTTAATATTATCTTCTTTATTCTTAATATTACTAATAATAAGTTTAATTTTATCTTATTCTTCTTTAGTAACTATAGGAAGATTATTTTTTTTATTTTTAGAAGATAGAAATAAAATAAAAACTTTCTTAGGATATTCTTAGGGGTATTTAACTCTAACTAGTTTTTATATTATAATAGTAGTCTTCTTTAAAATACTAATTTTAATACTATTAGTTTTAGGTATTTTAGAAATTTAAAGTAGAAGTAAAAATATTAGGTATTCTAATAATTCAGGAAATTTAGCGAAATATAATTAAACAAATAATTTGAGTTGATATATTTTAATTTTATACTATTATTTCAATATTAAATCTACTTTAATTAGATAACTACTTATAGTATTAGTAATCTAACTTCAAATCTTGAAAATTAAATAGTTGTAAATGAAGTTAGTAAGGTTGATAAAAGTATGAATATTAAGAAGTATAAAAAAAAGGTAACAACTTTGAATTTAGTTGAATAATATATAATCTAAAAGAAAATACCAAATAAAATAGTTTTTTTAAAAAAAATAAAGAAGAGCGTCTTAAGTAATAGAGGTATTATTAATATTAGAACAAAGATGAAAAATACTATATATAATTTGATATTGCAATTTCTAAGTATTTTCTAAATTAGGGTTAGTGAGTATTTTCTTGAGTTTAGGGATAAATAAAGAAAATACTAGTATACAATTACTTAATAAAATATTTAAGTTAAAATATATCAAAAGGTTAATAGTAATATTAAATAAATTATTATTAACTATTTTAGTTTTAAGAGGTCTAGCTTATAATTAGAATATTAGTAATAATTAAAAATTGTTATTATACTAAAAGTTAGTATATAGAAGTTATTTTGTTAATACAGATTACTAATAAGTATGAAGAAATAACTATTAAAAATATTAATATATAGGGGAAGAAAGAAACTAGTAAGTAAAAGAATAATAAAATGATTATTTATAGTATTTAGAAATTAAATAAATGACGATTTTATAAGAAGCTAATTGGTTATTCTTATTAAAAAAAATAGTTGAATATACGACGGATTATAATAAGCTTATTATAATAAAGGATTTCTTTTATTTAAGTATTCTAAAGTATATTTTAGGAATATTTACCTATTTTTATTTATAATAGTATACTATTTAGAATAATTTATAAGGTATAAGGTTATCTCTAGTAACTCTACTATTAGGGGGGTATATGAGAATAAATATAGTATAGAGTCTACTAGGTAGTTATGTAGGGATTATATAAGGCTTAGTCGCTCTATTTATATATATTCGAGTACTTCATTCTAGTTTGAATAGATTATACCTTTTAACAATTTATATTCAGACCATATACTGTATTATTTATTTATCACATTATTCTAATAAGTATATTACTTTAAGTTTTTATAATATCTACTAACTATTTTAATCTTAAGCTATTTTAATATAATATAGTTAATATCTTTATATATATAATACTTAATATAGTTATTTATATAGAAATACTATTAAATTACTAAATACTAAGTAAAATCTACTATTTTAAAAAAATACTATATAACTTATAGAAGTCTTCTTTCTTATAATAATACTACTTAGAAGTAAGTTTTAAATACTTTAGCTTTAAACCTATTATAAGAAAGCTATATTACTAGCTTAAGAAGTATATTATCTTCTTCTTCTATATTAATAATTTTATATTCTTATTCCCCTTAGAAGATATTATTAAACTAGTAAGAGGTAACTAGTAAAGGATTAAGGGGAATTAACAACTCTGAATTATTAAAGAATAAGTCGTTTAGAGTAGTATTTGAAAATAATACTAATATTAATATAAATAGTAATAATAATAAGAAGTTTGGGTTTTATAGGAACTAGGGAACTTCGTAGTATTAATATTTAAATAGAGTTTATTTTCAGAAAGATTAGCCTTATGTTATATAGAACCTTTAGCTCTACTATACTTAGGCTATTAAATAGTCTATTTCTTAGATATTCTAATATTATAGTTTGATTAATTTAGAGTATAAATAATTAAAATAGTATAACCTTAACTCTAATAAATAAGTTTCTATAATAAATAGAAGACATAAGATTATAAGAATAAAAGAGAATACTCAAACCGTTAAATATTTAAAATAGGTTATTAGGATAAATATAAGTAATAGCTAAATAGTTAGATTTCTAATATCCTCCTTTAAGATATATAAGATAAGTAAATCTTTTATAACTTAAAAAGCAGTAAACCCTCTAAAACCTATATAAGGAAAATCGAGAAAAAGTCTTTAAAAGATTAAAATCTTAAAGACCTAAAACTTAGAAAAAACTTAAAAGAAAAGACTTCAAAATAAAGTAAAGAATTAGGAAGAATTAGAAAAGCTTAAAACTAGTAAAAGGTTAAAAGAAAAGATTAATCTTTAGAAAATAGACTATTAAAATTATTCTTTTTATAAGAAGGCTAAATATTAAGATTATTCTATAAGATCCTCTTTATAATATTATTAAATTTAATTTGACCTAAAGTCTTTATTAAAAAATCAACTATATTATTATTTATATTAATATAATAGAATTTAATCTAATTATCTCAAATAAGATCTCTAATATAGTAGTAATAAATATTAATATACTTAGCTTTTTTATAGAATTTAATATTTTAGTAAGCCTTTTAGCTAATTAATTATTTATAAAAGTAATTAGCTTATTAATAGCTCTAAATCCTAAAGTTTTATTAATAATACTAAAGTTATTATATAAGTAAATAATTCTTTTAGTAATATCTACTAGAGCTATATATTTAGTTTTATAAGTAGATAAAGCTACTATGTTTTATTTAATTAAGCTATAACTTATAGAATTATAAAAACCTAGGCAAAATATATATACTAAAGTAGATTTTGTATTATTAATATCTCTAGTCTAATCTAAGTCTATAAACCTAAAGAAATTAAAAAGATTGATATTATTATAGTTATAAATTAGCTTATAATTAGGGTTCTTTTTTAAGTAACCTTATATCTTGTTAAAAATAATAAAATCTTCTTTAGAAAAGTTTAAAGAAAATTAAGAATAAGTAGTAATACTTAGAGTAATATCTAGCTTAGGCTTTAAGGCTAAATATAATAAAACTCCTATTTTTTTTAATATTTTAATATTTCTTCTTTAGTAGTATTATTCTTATTAATAAGGAATTTAGCTTTATTATCTATTAGAGTATTAAAACTATAGATATTCTTTTATTAAATCTAATAAGAATTTTATTAGTATATTTAAACTAATTTATTTCTATAGTTTTATTCTTATAGTTAAAAATTAAATTATTACCTAAAAAGGTATAAGACTCTCCTAGATCTTAGATTTTGATATTTCTTTAAGACTACTATAAATATATTCTAAAGTAGTAGAATTATTAGCTCCTAATAGTATATTATTCATATAATATATTAAAATAGCTAAATATTTACTTTTATTAAGAGTGATATTAAGTATAAATATTCCTTTATTATAGAGAGATACTTTAAAACTAATCTTATATAAAATAGATTTAAAATATAAATACTAAAGTCTAAAGTTCTATTTCAATCTATATAAAGCTTTATTTAATAAATAAATAGAAGGCTAATTCTTATAATTAGTATCATAAATTAAACGTTTAGAACTTTTATTATAAATATAGCTAATAGGTAACTTAATATATATCTTTTTATCTATTTGTATCTAAAGAAATATAATAGTAATATTATATTAAATGAAAGTCTAGTTATAATAAATAGATATAATTAATATATATTTATAACTTTTAGGCTTATAAGTAGTACTAAAGGTTTCTTAATAACTAATATTAAGATACTAGTTGAAACCTTAAGTATTTTATCTAGCTTTATATATAGGATTACTAGGATTCTAATTATTAGGTTTTATTTTATAAACCCATCTACTTCTTAATATATTAAAATTATTCTTTTTAATAAAAGAAATATTAAATAGTAATATAATAGTTTGAACTTCTATAGATCTAATAGATTTAACTTTTTTATTTATAGTTTGAATCTAGTTATTATTAAACTAAGAACCTATAGTTTTTAAAAATATAATTAGTTTATTTAGAGTATTAACTGATAATATATATTTAGTAGTATGAAGATTGTTATATGTATTAATAAATAAGTTATTACTATAACTATATTAATTATAATTAGTATAAGAAACTAAAGAAAGATAGTTTTTAATTATAAGCAGTATATTCTTCTTATATAAATACTATTTATAGTCTTTTTTAATTTCTAGATTTAAAGAAGCAACTTTTATAGATATAATAGACTTTTTATTAAAGTTTTTATTACTATATATAATCCTATTAGGATGAGTTATAAAAGTATTACTTAGTTTCTTATTAGGAGAAGGATTTAAGTTATTATTACTATTATTAATTTAACTAAGAAGAAGAAATCAATTATTATTTGTAGTGGAATTATAAAATCTAGTAGATTTAATAATAATTAGATTCTAAGAAGAATTATTAGAATTAAATTAGTTAGATTTATTCTCTTTATTAAGTTAATTAGATCTAGTAGTTATAATATTATTAAAAATAGATAACTCTTCTTTTTATTAAGAATTAAATTGGTTTTTAAAAATATTTATATTTCTAGACTAAATAGTATTATAGGTTTGAAAATCCCAAACTAAATAAACATTATAACTATAGGTAATTATAATGTTTTGTTTACTTTTAGATTCAACTTTTTAGAATACTTATTTGTAATCTTATAGTAATAAATACTATTCTATATCTTTATATTATTAATAAAAGGTTTCTTTTTATTTTCTAGTTTATATAGAGTTTGAAATTCTATAGAAAAGGGAGGCATTATATTATAAATATAGATAGAAGTTAAAATAGCTAATTTCTAAAGATATAAAAGTAAACTAGAGTTATAGAGAAGAGTTCTAATTTTATTAATTCTAATGCTTATAGTTTTCTTAATTAAACTATTTAGTCTATAAGTAGAAAGTAGTCTTATATTATGAATAATACTATTATTAAGATAAATGATATTTATTCTATTATTAGAGAGTTTAAGGCTACTATTTATGTTGATTTCTTTAACTCTCTTATTATTATTATTATTATTATGAGTTGTATTAATAAATTCTTTAAAAGTTGAAGCAATTTCTTTAGAGCTTTTACTTCTTAATAATTTTCCCTAGATAAATCTACTATATCTATCTATAAATAAGATAAAGTATTTATAGTAATTATTAGTTTCTTGTAAAATAGGTCTATATAAATCTAAATTAATATAATTAAGATACTTAAACTTCTTAAAAATATTTAAATTTCTATTAATCTTATTAGTAAATTTACCTTTAAAATAAGTTTTATAAGTAGGTAGTTTATTACTTTTTAAATACTTATAACTAATATTATTCTCTATATTCTTATTTAATTTGATCGTATTACTAATATAGCTTATTCTATTTTATTATAGTTTGAAATTATTAATATTAGTAATTTTAGTATAAAGAACTATTTGTTTTAATTAAATAGGAATTATAAATTTATAGAGATAATTAATTTTAATTCTTATAAATAAGAAGTTATCCTACTTAATATTATATAATATAGGTTTATTAAACACGATAGATAATATTCCTATTGAATTAAATTTAAACTAACTTAATAGGTTGATATTTAGTTATAATATGTAATAAATATTATATAAAATTACTTTTAAATTACTTTGTATAGTTGAAGTAATCTTTTTAATATTTCCCTATTTAATAAATAAAAGAGTTTTAATTTTATTAATTAAAAGATTGTGACTTTTAATGATATAAATAGTAGTTTTAGTATTAATAAAGAACGAAACAATTCCAATCTATTTATTAGAACTCCTAACTTACTAAGTCCTTTTAGAAATTAAAGTATTTAGAGTTCTTTTAATAAAAGTCTTTTTAAGAAAAGCTTAAATTAGAATTATATTTTCAGATTTGATATTTTCTTTTTTATCTTCTTCTCTTTAGTTTCTTTAGTATTAGAATTAGGTTATATAAGACTTTTAGTTATATTACTAGATATTTCTTTAACTAGTTCTTTAGCTAAAATAATATTAACTAACTCTAGGTTTTTATGTTTTTTATCTTTTTTCTTCTTAGAAGGCTTAGGAGGACTCTTATTAACTTTAGATTTCATTTAAATAGGAGTTTTCTTAAAATAAAGATTAAAATAGTTTTCCTTAGTATAATTGGTTTTTTCATAGTAGTTATAGAAAATACCTTTCTATTTCTTCTAAAGTTTCTTAATGATTTGAAAATAAAACTACTTAATAGTTTTATTGTTAAAGTCTTTCTTAATTATAAAATTAATTAAAGAAGTCTAGGTTTTCTTTTTAAATTTATTTAATAAATTAGAAAATTAGGAATCTAACTTATAAGAATTCTTATTAGACTAAAGATTCTGAATAATTAAAATAATACTATCTTTATAAATTTTATTTAGGTTATTTAAAATATAAGTAATAATAATTTAGTTAGATAATTTAACTTTATTATAAGAGAGGTTATTAATAAATTCTTCTATTTTATTTAAAAATTCTTCTATAAATTTAAAATTACTAAGAGTAGTATTAAAGAGTTTTTTATAAGTAGGAAACTTATTAGAAAAACTAGTTAATTTATAGAGTTGTTTTTAATTAACTAAATATATTAAAAGTATTCATATTATTCTTAATAATTCTTAAAGGACTATTTTTATAATTCAATTATATATAACTAAAAGCTTTATTATACTTATTAGTATTCTTTCTAGAAATAAGTTTAGTTAAATCTATAAAAATATTCTCATTAGTAAATGAAGCTTAAATATGGTGAGATTAGATATTATAATTCTAAATCTTTTTTAATTTAGAGATAGAGCATAATTTAGAGTTATTTATATTTTTAAATAATAACTTAAGAAAGTAAAATAGTTATTTAAAAAAGAATTGATTAAAATCTTAAAGTAGAATTAAAATACTTAGGGTCTAATTCTAATAAACTATTATTAACTAAAACATTAGTAATAGTATAGCTTAGTAGTCAAATAATAGATTAATACTCTTATAACCTATAATAATCTAAAGTTCAAATCTTATAAATAATATTCTTTTATAAAGATTAGAGATAATATAAAGTTGTAATTTATAAAAGTCTTGATAGATTTAAGATTCTGATTTATAAAAGTTTTAATAGACTTAAGAATTAGTTTATAAAAAGTTTTAATAGATCTGAAAACTAGTTTATAGAAAGTCTTAGTAGATTTAAAATATAGGAGACTTTTAGCTTTTATTACTTAACTATCTTTTTTACTAATTTAGTAGTAAACTTATTATTCCAATTAGTATAATCTCTTTATAGACTTATCTAATATTAAATTAATTAATTAATAAGGGGAATTAATTAATTAGTTAAAATAAGTATAAAGAGAATAAGCTATAGAATCTTATAAAAATAGTAAAAAGAGGTTTTATATAGATAGATATATATAAGGAGGTTTAAGATTACTTAGTATAGTTTTTAATATAATCTAAATAGGTATTAATAAAGATATGGATATTAATATTAATAATAAATAGAGATAGGGATATAATATAAAGAGAAAGGTTGATATAAAGTAAGACTTATAACCTATTAAATTAGTAATAAGTAATTAGTAAAAGGTTAAAAGGAATTAATAATTCTTATTTATTAAAGAATAGGTTATTTAGAGTAGTAATTAAAAATAGTATTAATATTAATATAAATATTAATAATAATAAGAAGTTTGGATTCTATAAGAAGTAGGAAACCTTGTAGTATTAATATCTAAATAGAGTTTATTTATAGAAAGATTAACCTTATATTATATAGAGCTTTCAGCTCTATTATACTTAGGCTACTAAGTAGTCTCTTTACTAAATATTCTAATATTATAGTTTCATTAATTTAGAGTATAAATGATTAAAGTAGTATAACCTTAATTCTAATAATTGATTTTCTATAATAAATAGATAATATAGGGTTATAAGAGTAAAAGAGAATACCTAAGCCCTTAAATACTTAAAATGGGTTATTAGGATAAATATGAGTAATAGCTAAATAGCTAGAGTTCTAATAGATACATCTAAAGTATTTATATTATTAGTAGACTTTTAAGAGAAATATTACTTTAAAAGAGGTAAGAACCTATAGTAGTTTCTTAGTATTAAGGTTATTTAAGATTAAATAAAATCATAACTATAGTTTTTATAAGTAGTATATATTAAAAAACTTCTTAAGTATCTTGTAAAATATATATAGTATATTAAATATTTTGAAATCTTTCTAAAAGCCAAAAGGCCCTTATTATAATATAATTAAGCTTCTTATATAGAGATTAAATACTATTAATAAGACATCAGCTTTATTAATTATACTATAGTTATAATAAGACTAAACATTACTTATATAGCAAGCTAATTATCATATTCTAACTAAAGCCCCTTAGATAACTACTATATAGAAATTAAATAAATAATATAATACTTTAGTAAGATAAAGAATTTATACTTTAAATTTAACTATAAAGTTAGTAATCTATTTAATAACTCTATAATTACCATAAATACTAGCCTTATAGATAATAGTAATAATTAAAAGAATTCTTAAATATATACTATATATCCCTTTAGAAACCTAATTATATAGTAAGCT
Source organism: Colletotrichum orbiculare MAFF 240422 (assembly GCA_000350065.2). Taxonomy (NCBI): domain Eukaryota; kingdom Fungi; phylum Ascomycota; class Sordariomycetes; order Glomerellales; family Glomerellaceae; genus Colletotrichum; species Colletotrichum orbiculare. Next base: position 1,139,070 of record AMCV02000016.1, on the reverse strand, counting down.
AAGAGATAAAATACTATTACTATTTTAATAATTAAAGTAGAACCTTTAGTACTATCCTGAATTACTTAAGAAACTATTTTCACTAGCTACTTCATTAATATATTCTAAATAAACTTTATAATAAATATATTTAATTGTAGTAAAATTTATAAGTTTTACTTTACTATTTAAATCTAATATAATAATTTGTAAGTAATACGCCTTATAACTATTAAAATAATATAATTATATATAGAGCTATAATATATAGATATTTATAACTATTAGTTATAGTAAAAGGTTTTATAAAAATACTTTAAGATTAAATATATACTTTCAGGAAACCTTATAGCTAATAGTCTTATAAAACCTCTCTAGAATTACTAATTTAGTATTTTTATTATTTAGATTAATATAACAGATTAGTTAAACTATTTAAAATTATAATAAGAAGAAGAACTTTAAGAAAAGTTTCTAATATTTAAAGCTTTTAATAAAACTTTTAATAACTAATTAGAATCTATAGATTTTAAATTATAATAATAATAAGGTTAAATGAAAAGTTTAGAAGTATTAGAAATACCTTCTAGCTAATAAGAAATACTTAAATAACTTCTTATAAATAGTATTATTCTTCTTACTATAGATATAGAAGTTTAATAAGAATAATAAGATAATAGAAGGAGCTTCTTATAAAATATAAATAGAAAGTTTAACTAGGATTATTTAAAAAGGCTAGCTTATAAGTAGAACTCTTAAAACTAGGGGGGTATATTAAGAGTAATATATTTAAAAAATAGAATTTAAACTAATTAAACCTTAGGTACTAATACTATCTCTATAAGCTTCGCCCTATTAAAACTGCTTAAAATAGAGTTTTATGTAGCCTGTATAGCTATATTTAGTTATATATAATATATATAAGACTTTGCCTCCTAATTATATATAATAGTATCAGATATCTAAATATAGCTCTAACTAGTTATCTAGGTATAGCTTATAATATTAACTAATCAATTCTTATAAGAATGACGCTTATATAATATATTTTATATATTTTAGTATGAGGATTAACCTTTATTAAATTTCTATACTAAATAATTAGTAATTTATAAAGCTTTAAATACTCCTATAGAAACTTTAGAACTTTATACTTCTAGTTTTTTATTGCTTAAAAGCTAGATTATAGTAGTATTTATAATACTAGAAGTTTAATAATTAGATACTTAGAACTATAGCTTTAATAGCTTAGTATTTCTAAGAGATATTATAGTCTTGATAGGAGGCTTCTATTGTATATAACTAGGAGGTAAAATCTAGTGTGTATTGTATGTAATTAAATATAGCTATACATACTATATAAAGTTCTATTGTAAGCGATTTAAATAAAGCGAAGCCTATAGCGATAGTACTAGCACCTAAGGTTTTACTAGTATAAACTCTACCTTTTAAATATATTATTCCTAATATATCCTTCTAGTCTTAAGAGTTCTACTTATAAACTAAGTCTTCTAAATAATACTAATTAAACCTTCTATTTATATCTTATAAAAAGTTTTTTCTATTATTCTATTACTTTTATTAAATTTCTATTCCTATAGTAAGAAGAATAGTATTATTTATAAGTTATTTAAATACTTCTTATTAACTAGAAGGTATTTCTAATATTCCTAAGCTTTTTATTTAACCTTATTATTATTATAACTTAAGATCTATAGATTTTAACTAGTTATTAAAAGTTTTTTTAAATTTTTAAATACTAGGGTTTTTTTTAAAGTTCTTCTTCTTATTATAATTTTAAATAGTTTGATTAATCTATTATATTAATCTAAATAATAAAAATACTAAACTAATAGTTCCAGAGAAGTTTTATAAAACTATTAATTATAAGATTTCTTAAAAGTATATATTTAATCTTAAAATATTTCTATATAGCTTCTTATTATAACTAGTAGTTATAAATATCTATATACTATAGTTTTATATATAATTATATTATTTTAATAGTTATAAGGTATATTATTTACTAGTTATTATATTAGATTTAAATAGTAAAATAAAATTTATATATCTTACTTCTATTAAATATATTTATTATAAGGTCTATTTAGAATATAATAGTAAGATAACTAGTAAAGAAAACCTCTCAAGTAATTTAAAATAATACTAGAAGTTCTATTTTAGTTATTAAAA
>AMCV02000016.1:1085853-1110842 GCA_000350065.2 Colletotrichum orbiculare MAFF 240422 | reverse complement strand
GATAAAATCTTCAGATTATACTAGGATTTCACCTAGGTATTTATTAATAATATTATAATTACTTTAGAAACTACTAATAAATACTATTAGTAATTAGCCATTATTCTTAATTTATTTAACTATTAAAACCTAAGACTTTTAAGAAATAAATATTTTATTAGATTCCCTTTAATTAAACTATTAAAATTTAAAATAGATAGTTTTAGATTTTTTAATACTAAGGATAGAATATAAAAACTTAAAAATATCGAGTTCCTGAAAACCCTAATATCCCTAGAGAAATAGATAGGTATAACAAGATATTTATAATATCTTATTTTAAAATATACTTTTAGAATCAAACTTCTTTAAAATAGGAAAATAAAGCTATTAGCCTAAAGATATAAATAAGAAATTACTACTAGCTAGAAGTAAAAATATTATTATTCTAAAGTAATATTTAAGCTAACTTAAGAAGAAAAAAATAGCTTTAAAGATATTAAGATAGTACTTATAACTAAAACTATTTTGATTTATTATAATCTAAATTAAATACTATTTATTCAGGTTAATACTTCTTAAGAATATAGATATAGTACTTTTTTTTTCTATATAACAAATCAAGAAAATAATTAGAAATTTAGAAAATAAATACTATATACCTTAGTTTAACCAATTATCTATATTAACTAGGTACTAATAAGTATTAAAATATAATACTAGTTAATAGAACTAGAGGTTATATATCTAGCCTAAACTATTCGAAAAACTAGGATATTAATTCAATTAGCTAGGAAAATACTATTAATCATACTAATAGATTATATTTCTATACTAAGTACTATAGTCTAGATAATTCTTTTTACTATAAACTAAAGAAGAATTAATTTACACCTTATTTTAATAGCTAAATATTTTTCACAATTTTAACTTAAATACTACTATATTCCTAGAAATACTAATATTATTCTAAATATACTATCTAGAATACAAACTAGTTAAAAGTTAACCCTAAGTAATAGAGAATTAGATAAGATATAGAATAATTAAGTAGTTTATATTATAATACAAATTAGATTAGATAGAACCACAAAGTAAAATCTTAAAAATATATATATTACTAATATGAAATTAAGTAAGATCTATGAATAATTATAATAACTTAAGGATTCTAGTAGATTACTTTTTGAATTCTCTAATAGTTTCTTCTATTTTATTAAATATTTAAACTAATAAAGACTTTATATTCCTAATATAATAGCTAGATAATTTATTAAGGCTTTATATGAATCTAACTACTATTAAGAAATATAAAGAATATAGTATAATATATTATTAATTTATATAATTTTACGCTTAGTTAAGAAGATTGTAGAGTTTATTAAATACTACTCTATATATAGTCTACCATTAAAATTAATAATAAAACCTCTAGGAGAACTCTAATTAATCCTATATCTATTAATACTATTTCATATTATTACTATAGATTTTATTATTAGATTATTAGAAGTATGTTTAGATTTTTTTCTATAGAAACTTATTAAATCTTTATTATATAACTTATTAATAATAGTAATAGATAAGTTTTCTAAAGTAATATTATTGATTTTAGGATATATAATATATATATTTACTAATTAGGCTAAAACTTTATTTTAATTTTTTTATATAAGAAACTAAGGAATTCTAAAAGTAATAATCTCAAATTATAACTTGAAATTCCTATTAGAATTCTAGAAATCAATATAGAAAAACCTAGATATAAAACTATATTTCTTAATAATATATTACTTATAGACTGATAGACTATTAGAATAGATAAACTAGATAGTAGAAATAATAATCTATATATTTATACTTGAAAACCTAGAGAAATTATAAATTGATCCCTTAATATTAATATAATTCTCACTAAATAATAACCTGGTAAATATAATATTTAAAACTTTAATAGAAATCCTATTTAAATATAAACTTAACTCCCCTCTTAACTTATTTCTTAATATAAATATATCTATTTTATATAATATTATTTAGGATAAAGTATCTTTTTTAATTATATAGGTATAAATACTTATAAAAACGACTTTTAACTATAAGTATAAACTAGTAGTATATATTTTAAGAGATTTTATATATTTTTAATTTAGAAAAAGCTATTAGTTACCTAGAAACTAATTAGTAAAAATATTTTTTTTAGGAATTAGACTAATTAAAATACTAGAAAGAATTAGAAAACTTACTTACTACTTAGATTTACTACTAATTATAAATATTTACTTAGTAATCTTAATTACTTATCTAATTCCTATAGTTAATTTTATGAAAAATCTATATAAATAGATAGTAATATATACTAAATTTATAGAATTTAATAATATACAAAAGGAGGAATTCTAAGACTTATTCTAATATTATAAAATAGAAAGAATTTTAGAGAAAAGAATTATATAATTAGGAAGAAGAAAACTAAAGATCTAATACCTTATTAAATAGAAAGATTAACTTAATATTTATAATATATAGATAGATATTAATACTATAGAAGTAGAAGAAATAGTTAAAGAATTTAAAGAAAAACAAACTTAAAAGAATAAATAGTTAAAAGAATTAAAGGAAAATAAGGAACTATTATTAGATTAATATTAAATATTTTTATTAGGAGAATAATTAGATAAAACTAGGAATAAAACTATAAATAGAAAATTAAAATAAAATATTTCTAATTAATTTTAAAAAGAAGTTATTATTAGTATAATTTCTTAGAAATCCCTAGGAAATCAAAAGACTTTAAGAATAAGAAATCCTCCTAAAATCTTAGAATAATCTAATAAGAAAAAACAACTAGATACTATTTAAAATTATAGTATTTTCTTTAGAAGATTATAATAAACAATTTTATATACGATTTACTATAATCATAATACTATTTAGTAACTATACCCTAAATAGCTTACTATAATAATAAATAGAATACACCTCACTATATAGGAAATTTTCTTAGTCTTCTCTAATACAATAAATATTAGAAAAATACTACTACTAATATATAAGATGAAAATAGATATTTTCCTTATCTATTAATATCTTAAAATTTAATACTCCTCACATTCTTCTATATTTCCTTATAATATATTATAATATACTAATACTTTATACTGAATATTACTTATTATAATTAATTAAAAGATGAATTATATATAAAATTAAAATATAATCCGTTTTCTATAAATAAAAAAAGCGAAAGTTTAATATTTCCCAGTTACTTTAGAGTATTTATAATTTATAGAAATAAAGTATTTATTAGTAAGTATATAAAGTCGACTAGTAATTAATTTAAGACTTAGAGTAATACTAATAAATAAACTCTTCAGTACTATTAAAATACTATAATTTCTAAAAGAATTATATCTCTTTTTAACATATTCTAAAAAACTACTATTTTTATCTTAAACTAAAAGTTTAATTATACTAATAATTTCAAATTAGCTAAGTTTGTTTTTCTTATTTATTCTTAATTATCTTTTTATAGTAATTTCGATATTTAAATTACTCTTTTTTATAAAGGTTGGGAAATTTGCCCTAAACTTTAGAATCCTATATTACAATCTAGTAGTCTTACTCATACTACTTCAAATATTAATTATATATATTTCCCTATTTAATAAGCTTAAGTATCTATTAATCTTATTATAAGTCGCATAAGAAATACCTAGAGTAAATATATATCCTAAATATAAAACCTTATAATTCCTATTCTTTCTAATTAGAATTAAAGAATTATATAAATATACTCTTCCTAAGTTAGAAGTTAGTAGTAACTTATTATCTTTAAAGTTAATATTTAAAAAGAAAAAATTAAGAAAGTAGTATAGTAAGTAAATACTGTTAGAGTTCTAGCTATTTAGCTATTACTCTATTAATCCTAATAACCCGTTTTAGGTATCTAAAGGCTTAAGTATTTATTATTACTCTTATAACCCTATGTTTTCTATTTATTGTAGAAAATCAATTATTAGAGTTAAGGTTATACTACCTTAATTATTTATACTCTAAATTGATCAAACTATAATATTAGAATATTTAGTAAATAGATCACTTAGTAGCCTAAATATAATAGAGCTGAAAGCTCTATATGACGTGAGGTTAATTTTTCTGAAAATAAATTCTATTTAGATATTAATACCGCGAAGTTCCCTACTTCTTGTGGAACTAGAACTTCCTATTATTATCACTATTTATATTAACATTGGTACTATTTTCAGATATCATTCTGAATGACCTATTCTTTGATGATTGAGAGTTGTTGATTCCCCTTTACCTATTACTAGTTTAACAGGTTATAAGCCTAGTTTTATATCAACAACTCTTAATTATTAAAGAATAGGTCATTCAGAATAATATCTGAAAATAGTACTAATATTGATATAAATGGTCATGATAATAGGAAGTTCTAGTTCTACAGGAAGTAGGGAACTTCGTAGTATTAATATCTAAATAGAGTTTATTTTCAGAAAAGTTAACCTTATGTCATATAGAGCTTTTGGCTCCGTTATGCTTAGGCTACTAAGTAATCTGTTTACTAAATATTCTAATATTATAGTTTGATCAATTTAGAGTATAAATAATTAAGGTAGTATAACCTTAACTCTAATAATTGATTTTCTACAATAAATAGAAAATATAGGGTTATAAGAGTAATAGTAAATACTCAAGCCCTTAAATACCTAAAATGGGTTATTAGGATTAATAGAGTAATAGCTAAATAGCTAGAACTCTAACAAATACTATTATAAAATTAGTATAAGAATAGAAAGATAGGAGAATTATAATTAAAACTATATAGATAATATTAATATATTATTTAAAGAAATACCAAATATTATAGAAATTCTTACTATCCTTATATCTACTTTAGATATTAATAATAACTCTAATCTCCTAGTTTCTAAATAAATCCTTAAGAAATAATTAGTATAAAATAATTCTAACTTATTAAAATAAATAACATTTAGTAAACCTATCTAAAATATATAGTAAAATTTCTAGTTAGTAAATTAGACTCTAACTTTTAATCTTAACTTTAATAATACTAAAATAATACTAGCTCCTAATCTAATTAACTAATTAAATTAATTTACTACTATTAGACTTAGTAGAATATTAATAAATAAATAAGAAGCTAAAATAAACCAATTTATTATTACTTATATATATAAATATAAGCCGATCTTTTAAGTAATCTAAAGAATAATAATTAGTCTTTATTAGAATAAGTTCCATTTCTTAGTAAATAATATAACTATAAAATACCTTACTAACTTTCATACTAATATTATTAAGAATAATAAACTCCTAAAACTAGTTCCCCTAACTTTTCTTATAAATATCTTATAAATTCCTTATAAATTCACATAAGGTAAATACCTAAGAATTAGAAAAATCTAGGAAAATTACTATATTTTTAATAAAGAGGAATTTTTCCTTAATAAGTTTAAGTCTGTAGATTATAATAATTTTACTATAAATATTACTAATAGTATTAGCTTCCTTAGAAAATACTTAGTAATATCTATATACTTTTCTACTACTAATTATATTAATTCCTAAATTAATTAGAATATTAATAATAAAGAAATCTTCACCTTTTTTAGAATAATACAAGAAGAATTCTCTAACCACTTTAATAAATAGTATAAAAAAATTAAATAAATTATTATTTAAAAAAGAAATATTAGGGATATAAAAAAAATACTAAAAAGAAGTATAACTAGGGGAAAAACTAATTACTAAAATCTAATTATTATATTTGATATTATTATAAAACTATACCCTTAAAATTATATTAATATAATAAATTATATAAAGTTACTTATATTTTATATTCTTTTATTTTAATTCTACTAAAATCTATTTATTTTTCTTCTTTATACCTTCTAATTAATTAATTTATTTATAAATAGAATCCTCTTAATATTTTAGATAATTAGAATTACTTTATTATAATTAATTATTAAAATGAAAATTTTTAGTAATAGGTAATTATTATAGAATACTATAGAAAGCTTAAGATTCTAGTAGATTTTCATAGGGATTTCCTAATAGAAATTATAAAGATTTCCCTAAGATTTCTTATTAGAAATTACTAGGATTTCCTATTAGAAATTACTAGGATTTCCTATAGGATTTCTCTAGGATTTCTTACTAGATTTCCTAGAGAATTCTTAATAAAAATACCTTAGAAATCTAGGTAGATTCTTTATAGAAATAGAAGAATTATTAGCTTTTATACTATTATTCTTACTAGTACTAAAGTATAATAGTAACTATAGTATATTAGCTACTATAGCTATAGTATATAAGGTACTATAATTATAGTATATATAGCTTAAACTACTTCTAGTATTTTATAAAAAAGTAAACATCTCTACCTTTACCTTATTTACTTAAGAACTACTAAGAATAAAAAGGGAAAATAAGTATGTATTGATAGAGCGATTTTTATACGATCTATTCATATAGAAATATCATACAACGTCTTATTACTTCTATTAGAATAATAGAAATAGAAGTCCTTTATATATTAGAATAAATCTAACAGTAATTTCTAAGGTAATTATAATATTATTAATAAAAACTTTAATAAAACTTTGATATAGTTTAAAGATTCTATTTATAGAATCTTCAAATTCAAATAAGTAAACTTCTAAACTCAACTAACATTACCATAAGATTTTCTTATATTTAGTAGTTAATAATTATTAAATATCTCTCATTACTTTTAAATATAGTTATTTAATTAAAATAATATTTAATATTAATTATAGTAATCTTTTACTATAGAATTTATACATACTTTCTAGTTAAAATAAAATAGAATAGGTATTTAGAATTACAATCTTATTAAATACTTATAAATCTATAACTATTTACTACTTTTTCTTTTTACTCACTATTCTTGAAATTATAAAAAGCAGTATTTTAAATATTATATAAAAGTTCATTAATTCAAATTATCTTCTTTTATATATCCTATTGAATTTATTACTTAGAAAGTCCTGATTCTTTAGACTAACTCGATATAACTGTTATTCTTTTTCTTTCATAATTACTATTCATTAGAAATATAGTAATTTCTTTATATTTCTCTGTATTAATTTGCCTTTTCAATTTTTGAAACATTAGGTATTTAACAATAATTTTAAAGATATCCAAAAAGCTTAAATCGATTTTATATAATAAGATCTAGTCTGCTAGACTTTATTAGTAATAGAGAAGTACTATGTGAATACTAGAGAATGATGCTACATATATCCGTACCGACTAATCAATCACAATGAACCTTAGATGCATAGTAAGCTACGCGTCTATTGTTGGCATGCCCTGCGCGTATCTGTACCAACGCTTGTTGATTACCACCAGCTATCACATCTACTTACCAGGCTGACCATCCTGAACGGTCAGGTTCATTTGCTTACTGCCTGGTTCAGCGCCATACTGTTCCTCCTCAAACGAACCTAACGATTTCCCCATCAAAAAGCCTCCTACCTGACTGCCGAAGTTTGTTGCTGTCAGCCTTCACTTCGCCCAGCACAGCTCGTCAGCCTGGGTTTCGCTCCCCGCGCTTGTCGACCCAAATTTGTAGCGAAGTATCACCATGGCTGGCGAAGAGAGAGCATATGGCGTGACGCCGCCCATATCGACAGCGCTGCCAACCGAAGGAGAGAATCAAATGACGCAAGCTTTGATTGAAGAGCTGCGGAAGCAGAACACGTTCGAAAGTCCTGCGGAAACAGCCAAGAGGCAAGTAATTAACCTCTGTCTGCCCTATACGCAGCAAAGTAATTTTCCTCCGTCGCTAACATGTTTCGGTTGTGACATTCAGAGAACAGGTCATTGCTCAGCTGCGTCAGATTTGCGACGAGTTTGTCAAACGAGTAGCTAGGAAAAGAGAAGCCGGCAACGACGCTTTGATCAGAGATGCCCGCGGTCAGATATTTACGTACGGCAGCTATCGTTTGGGCGTCTTTGGCCCTGGCTCCGATATCGATACTCTCGTTGTAGCTCCCAAGTACGTCACCCGGGCCGACTATTTCGAGATATTCCCGGACTTGTTGAAAGAGATGGCGCCGACTGGTGCCATCACAGACATGGCCGTGGTTGCCGACGCTTTCGTGCCGATCATCAAGTTCGAGTTTCGGGGCATCAGCATCGACCTTATCTTCTCCCGCATTGCCATGCTAAAACAGTTGCCAAAGGACTTCCAGGTGAAGGACTCCAGTCTCCTCCGAGGGCTCGACGAGGCTGAGCTCAGGTCACTGAACGGCACGCGGGTAACGGATGAGATCTTGAGCTTGGTCCCCGAAGAGGCTACCTTTAAACTGGCCCTGCGAGCAATCAAGCTATGGGCTCAGCGACGCGCGATCTACGCCAACATTATGGGCTTCCCTGGTGGCGTAGCGTGGGCTATGCTCGTCGCTCGCGTCTGTCAACTCTATCCAAAAGCTGCCAGCTCGGTTATCGTAAACAAATTCTTCCATATCATGCGCCGATGGCCGTGGCCTCAGCCTGTCCTTTTAAAGAACGTTGAAGGTGGACCCCTGCAAGTCCGCGTCTGGAACCCCAAGGTTGGCTTCCACCATCGATTTCGCGTGCCTGCCTACCTGTGAAGACGTGCTTACACTCATACGCTCTAGGTCTATAGAGGAGATCAGTTTCATCTCATGCCAGTCATCACCCCGGCCTATCCTTCCATGTGCGCCACTTACAATATCACGCGATCAGCAATGACAGTCATCCAGCAGGAGTTGCAGCGCGGTTGCGACATTACTGACGAAATCATTAGCGGCAAAACTATCTGGGCTGAACTGTTCACCAAGCATACTTTCTTCACCCAAGGGTACAAATATTACATTTCTGTGATCACCGCTAGCACCGACAAGGAAGCCCACAAGATCTGGTCAGGTTATGTCGAGTCCAAAGTACGTGTTTTGGTCCAGGGGCTGGAGCAGCATCAGTCCATAGCGCTTGCCCATGCATTCAACAAAGGCCACGAACGTCGCCACAAGTGCAGGAACGACGAGGAGATACAACAGGTCCAGGCAGGGAACCTTAGTTTTTTGGTAAACGACCTCGACGGCCAAGATGCTGCTACTCCCACCGCATCGAAACCTCAGGACGTCGAGGCCAAGGTGGATCAGAATGTTATTATCATGTATAAGACGGGAGCGAAAGCGGTATCTGGGCTGGATTGTGCCGAGTCACACACAAAATCAGAGGCCCTTGCTTCTGAGACAAACCCGTCGAGATGTGGAGAAGCGGCCCATTACTCTTCCGAAGTTGCAGCACAACAAGTTCCGGCACCGACCGAAGTGTTCACTACGACGCACTACATTGGGCTCACACTGACCGAAGGTATGCCAATATGAACGATGCTGCAATATAACTTGCGAATCTGGCCACCTATTGATTGAGTGGGTCACGCTGACTGCTTAGGCGCCAAATCTCTCGACTTGTCTTATCAAGTGGATAACTTCAAATCTTTATGCACCTCCTGGGATAAGTACGAAGCAGACTTGAACTCGTTGACAGTTCAGCATGTTCGGAGGTAGGCACGTTCAATTGCCTTTGAGATGAGTGATAGCTCATCAAAATACAGTTTTAACCTGCCGGACGATGTATTTGAACTGGGAGAGAAGAAACCGCAGAAGCCACAGAAGAGACAGCTCAATGCGAATGGTGCTACCACACTCAAGAAGCGAAGCGCCTCAGAGGTAATGCATCCATCAAACTTTAGGTCAACAGCTGAAAGCCTCGCGCATTCAGTTGTGGGCGGATACATGGCTGACGAGTCGCACAGGAGAATCAACAGCCGCCCGCCAAGCGCCAGCAGGCTTTACCAATCAGTACTAGCTAAGCGTGCGTGATGGCCACCTCCGCGACCGTTCTCAAGTGCACTCACGTGTTTCGAATCAACGGCCTTTGTTGTAATCACTTCTTGGCGCACCCCTCACGGCCTTGACATCAGCTTCCCTCGCTATCAGCTCAGTGATTAGCAGAGGGACACAGGAAGAATGTCCAGAAGTAACCCTAAATCAGCGCCAGTCAAGCACATCTCCACTCGTCCCGATGACCGGCGATATCTGCGAAAGCAAACCGGAAAGTAGTAAAACGAGACGGCTAGGGGCTGAAGGGGCAAGGACAGGATAGACGGGCATTAAACCACTACCCAGTACGTATCGTGGTCTCTAGTATGTTGTTCACCAAGGTTTGCGTGGGTGAGCCAACTTGAGCGAGCGGAAGCTACTAAAGAGCACTTCAGGGATCTTTCAGCATGGCACTCGCCATCAGGCGAAGGTGACGACGCAATATGAGCAATGCATTGCGATATGTCGGAGGAGGCTTTGAACACCAACTTGGGCCCTCACCAAGTAGTGTCGGCTGTACGTTAGATAGGTACCATGCGGCATTGGAGAATAGACTGTGCAATGTCACAATCATCAGGAGTCCATCTCTGTCTTACATTTTCTGTCTTACATTCACCGGTCCTTGTGGGAATGTATCGATTATTGACATACATGTACCTCTTTCCACTCACTTGCGTGAAAAGGCTCATTCGTCGTCATCGTCGCTTCCACTAGACCAGCCTTCCCGATATGCCTCGGCCAAATCGGCAAGTTCGTTGCTTATGTGTTCGCGATCTTCGAGGCCGATGGATGAAGCGACGGTCAACCGAAGAGCTTTCATAGAGACAGATACAGAAGTATCGGTGGATAGCTGGGTTTTGATGCCAATAGCCCCGGAGAAAGGCTCTGTCTTATGGTCTAAGAAAACTCTGGGGAAACTGTCGATGAGCGGGAAGCCATTATTTGTGTGATATCTGAATAAAGGTGTGTAAGATACTCGTACGGTGGAAGACTGCCTGCGTGCTCCCTTGCTTACCTCTGTATGCTTGTCTCTAAGAGTGCACCTCTCTGCCTGCTGCGTTGCTCCTCGAACTTATCTGAGGCTGAAGAGAAGCCACGGGTGGTTATCGACCGGCCAAAGAAGTGAGGGTCCTTATTTGTGTAGTGAGGGGACCCCCGGCGGGCCATAGTCTTCTTCCGCAGGATGTCAAAGAAGTCGATGTCGAGCTCCGCGTCGTCGGCGTTGTCGGCGTCCAACTTCGACGGCGGTGTCTGGTCCACAACCGCCCAATCTCGCGTTGGATTACCAACACTCATCTGCAGGCGACTCATGGTTTGTTTACCACGGAGATTGAGACCACTGACAAGGTGACTCAATGTTGCTCGCAAGCCACTTCCATAGGCGTGAGTGTTCAGACGAGATGCAATACCTGCCGTCTCCATAGCAGTGCTGAGCAGAGCAGCGGTATGCCATGGGGATTGCAGGTCAACGTCGATGTTGGGACGGAAACGGGTCTGCGGAAGCGCCAGCGGGACAAGCATCGATACGTTTTCACACAGGTCCTTTACCGCTCTTGCAGTGTTTGCCATCTGCAGACGTTGATGATCCTAAATTAGAGGCTCATGTCAGAAGAAATGCAATGCTGAAAGACCTGGGACGTGTAAGGGGATAACCCGTACTACTCTGGTGGTTGGTACGGGCGACTGCAGACCCCAGGCCCAGATAGTTACTTTGCCGTATTCATCGCGTAGACGTTCGAGATATTCGCTTGCGAATCCACCCCAAGCATCGTCGATGGTTGTCATGAGCTGAAGACCCTGCATCTGATCGGCCTCCTCAACAAACGGACGAACATCACGGTCAACAATGTCGTGTTCCTTGTCCAGGGCATCGAAAAGTTCCCTACCCAAACAATTCTTATCGAACGGCATTATAGACGAGTTGAGCTCATAGTCATGAAGTTGGTTAAGTGATTTCGGATGATAGAAGACGCGGGAGTAATCGGACCAGTACCGCACGTCAGTTTGCTTCATGGCTGGGGCGTATGTGCCCAGATCTAAGCTTTTTTGGTAGGCACTCGGGTCGATTTGAGGGTGCTTGAAAACCTGAGGCGCGCCTTCCCTGTTTACCATGTCAATCGGTCAGGGCCGAGAGCATGAGGTTGTCGAGGTCGAGAATACGAACCAGAGATGAGCAGGAGTCTCATCATCGCTTGCATCATAGAGTGCGTTGATCTTGCGGAGCGAGCCGAAGCCGCCCTTGAGATCGTAGACTACAGTGCGTGGAAGAAAGGTATCAGAGCCGTCGAGTGCCACACCAGAACGCCAATGGACGTCGTGATTCACAGGGGACTGGTCTTGGCCAGAGTATGTGAAGTATGACTCCTACAACGACCGACGGAGATGAGCACCAGCGTTAGCCATGAGATCGCAGCATAGGTGAAGGAAGGGAGATGAATGTCGGCGAACCTGGGTATTCCAGAAGTGAGTGGCTGCGTAGTTGCTCAGCTGCCCTAATTGCAGGGTTATGATCTCATGCATTTTATCCTGCAGCTTCAACGTCTTTTGGCGACGGATTTAGAGGGCAGCGCGAAAGGTACGCAGGTGTCTCAATTGTTGAGTTGTTCAGTCGCCATAAAGTTCACCCGTCCGTATAAGCCAGGTAGGTCGTCGACTCATGTACGAAGTATGTAAGGTAAGGTCCAGTACGCAATGAAAATAGGAATACGATACGGCCGGCAGCCGGCTGTACGTGATAGTGTGCGGTCGGGTACGTCCAGTATCCGCACAATGTTCCAGAAGAGGCTCCGCAGGATATCAAGCAAGTAATGCTCCGGCTCCAGCAGTGTGCTCGGTATCCGTAAAACATACCGAATCGAGCAGACACAGATAACAGGAGAGGAAGCCCGGCAGCCCGCAACGCCCACCCCAAGAACAAAGGTCAGTATGGGACTGGTTAATAGTCCTCTGGCTGAGAGTGCCAGTATTAGTAGGTACCTGGGTAGGTAGGTAGGTTACCGTTGTCGCGCACCCTGCCTCTCTAGGTGTCTAGGTACCTCTAGGTACCTAAGTACCTACCTTAGGTCCTTACCTGACATTACTTACCTAACGTTAAGGTACTTACCTAACTTAGTATGAAGAGGCACTCACTCACTGCCTGATGGGAGTGGGGCACTGCGTACTCATTAACGCCCTCGCCCCCTCCCTTGCCAAAAAAGGGCGACGCGTGCCAGGCTTGCGCGATCGCATTTTAACCCTTGCACAAACCAGGTCTACCAACATTCCGACTCGCCTGTTCCCACCACGAAGAAGCTGTTTATTGTCGCCTTGCCCATCTTTCTTTTACAACGGATCATTCCGGCTCGCTCCTTCTCAGAGTGGTCTTTTTCTCTCTTGCCTCTTTTTAATGCGTGGGTGGCATCTACCTGCCTTACCAACTCGGAACCTCTGCGACGGTGGCCTTGCGTCTGCTTTCAGGCTTTTGGAAGCACGACCTCTTGCTCTGCCCGAGCCATTACTGGGCTTTTGACGCGACTATCCCAAAGTCGGCATCCCGCCCTTGTAGGAAGGGCTCATACGCGGCCCAATTCCTTCCTCGTCCCTCTCTCAACTCACCAGTTGCCGCATGCCGAGTCCGACCTGCCCGCACAATATGCCAGCGTCAGCGAAGCGCTCGCAGCGTTCACGTCGCGACACACGTCGCGAAACCTCTCCACCGAGAATCGATGACAGCTCGCCCACTCGACCCGCAAAGCGTCGCAAGAAGGTAACATTGGCTGAATCTTGGAAATCTTTCTCTCGCCCGATATGCTGACATCTCGTTTGAGGTTGACGATCCTCCACCGACAGAGCCCGCAGACGACGACGAGTCCAGCCTCACCGCTGATCAGTCCGTCCACGCCCCCAGCGATGACGATCAGCTACTATCGCAAGTAGTTCAGCACCTGCTTTCTCCCAAGGAAGGTCCTGTGCAGGCCAGCAAAGACCACGCCAATTCGATTCATGAAGCGAATAAGAATGGTGTTCAAGCCTACGCGAAAGTCGCAGCCATGGACTGGACTTTTTACATCACTAAGTTGGTTGTCAATATTGGCCGTTTGTCTGAAGGTGTCAACGAGGATGACGAGGACTTTATTCACATCGACTTGGGTCCGAGCAAAATGGTTTCGAGACAGCATGCTCGCATTTATTTCAGTTCCAAAGACGAGATCTGGTTCCTCGAAGTAAAGGGCAGGAATGGGGTCAAAGTCAATGGAACTGCCTTGAAGCAGGGCTCTTTGCGGCGCCTGGAGAGCGGCGAGGTGCTCGATGTCGGTGGCACCGAAATGATGTTCGTTCTCCCAACTGAGATCAGTCCCCTTCACATACATGCTCTTTACCTGAAGAGGGCCGGGTTGTCGCGGCAGGATGCCACAAGCCCACCGCAGTTCAGGACAGATCTTCCTGACGAGCCTTCTTCCACGATTGGGACAGTTGCAAGGGGTTCGCGAAATCAACAGTTCCGTCAACCCATAGCGCCAGCTCCAGCCGACTATAAACGCCCAGGAACTCCTCCGTCAGCACGGGGCAAGCCCACCCATCCACAGCATAAGTCGCCCCATTACTCCAGTTCCGGAACAATGCTATTAAACTCCAACGACATTGACCTCAGTCACGAAGACAACAAGCATATTAAGCCGCAGTACAGTTATGCACAAATGATTACGCAGGCCATCATAAATACTCCTGAAGGAAAACTCAATCTAAATGGCATCTACAATTTCATCATGAGCAACTACGCTTACTACAGGAACCAACAAGCCGCTGGCTGGCAGGTATACATATACGCTCTACTCTCTGATAGATCACCTATCATGTGTCCGCTAACACTGTGCTAAGAACTCCATTCGCCATAACCTCTCTTTAAATAAGGCTTTCGACAAGGTTGCCAGATCCACAGATGAGCCCGGTAAAGGCATGAAGTGGCAAATTGTTCCTGATGCTCGAGAAGAAATGATACGCAGCGCCTATAAAGGCGGCCGTGGCGGTCATAGAGGATCATCTGCGCCATCGTCGCCCAGCCAGCTGAACTACATCACTCATGGTCCGAGAGACATGACTACAAGAGAGGCCGCCTCGACGCGTAAAAGGAAGGTCTCGGCAACGGGCTCGCCGCCTCCAACCTCCTCCATGACCGTCCCCCAGTCCACTCCAGATCGCAGCACACGACGCCTGGCGCCACCCAGCACAGCACTGACTGCCGACGGAAGTCCTCTTCCTCGGTCCCGCAAGGGAGGCGCCTCTGCGTCGGCAAACTTTACTTCTGCGAGCTATCACGACCAATCGCCCACGTTGACTTCTTCATATCTACCCGAAGATAGCTCCTCTTTGGTCACACCGGCCCCC
Source organism: Colletotrichum orbiculare MAFF 240422 (assembly GCA_000350065.2). Lineage (NCBI taxonomy): Eukaryota > Fungi > Ascomycota > Sordariomycetes > Glomerellales > Glomerellaceae > Colletotrichum > Colletotrichum orbiculare. The sequence continues at coordinate 1,095,570 of AMCV02000016.1, read as the reverse complement.
CATCGAGTACACCCAAGGCTAGCACCGCCAAGCACCGCTCAACGCCCAAGCCAGCACATGCCGACGAGCTCACCAGCTCCCTTCTGGAAGTATGCTGATATCGGCAGCACGCCACTGAAGCCCACAGCCCACTTTGACATGAGTCCTTGCAAACCGTCGCTGGGCAGTATGCCGCAGAGTAGCAGTCCGCCGCCGGCAAAGTCACCAAATCTCAGTCCCACTCGTTCGCACAGCAAAGAGGCAGCACGAAACGCAGCACGAGACGCAGCACGAGACGCAGCACGAGGCGTAGCAAGAGACGCGGCAAGCGACCCTCCTAATCCCAATGAAATCGAGGAGGAGCAGGGCTTCGACCTGGCAAAGCAAGTTCCCTCATCGTCCCCGTGTTGCTTTTCTTCCGGCGGCGTGCTAACAATGACTTAGGGGCTTTCAAAGCATTGGATCGTATCATGCCCCGGTAGGACGAGGATTGCCGGTCCCCAGTGCTATGAACGGAGAGACATAGTCATGCTACATTTGAAGCTTCGTCTATCGGTCATTTTGAGGTTTTCGAATTTGTGAGGGTAGCACATGGCGTCACAGTGGATGGCATCGACGGGTCTGAGGAAATTGCGAGAGTGAAGGTGTTTGTGATTTTGGGACTGAATCCTCCCCATATCCATGTTTTCGGTCTCCATCGGCAAGCGGGTGGCCCTATTCCGAGCATACCGTGAACCAGTTCCCTCGGGCCCAGCGACCTATATACAGTCATGTACATTTATGACAACGTGTCCATCAATCTATTTCGCCGCGAGTGTTTTAGATGAGAATTGCGTCAGAATTTTCCTCTTGGCGGGACCGCAAGGACTTCGACATCCAGCGTGAGTACGAGGGTCGGAATGCGCTCTGCGGCGGCGGCCGTTCGATGTGTTCATTGGGAGGATTTACCCCTTCTCTTCGGGTTCCCCCGTCCAGACCTTGCTTTGGGGTTGGTCTGCTGATCAGTCCCCTCGATGAACTTGATCAGTTCGTCGATGCTTCGGGAGTCCATTTGCGACGAACCGTCCAAGTGTGTGGTCTGGGCGGTTGACACTCGGGGAGCTGCGGCGGATGCCTCGTAGGGGGCGCCCTTGGGAGTGAAGCGAATACCGGCACGAAGACGACGTGCCTGTGCATCCTTGGCGTGCTTGGCGATGGAAACAGCATTCTGGGTCAACTGCTCCAGCCAGCTCTCCGCCTCCTTGGTATTCTTGTCCTGCGGACCGAGTTCGCTCAAGAAGATGTTGTAAGATTCGCGCATGCGATTAACGGCGCCCTTAGAGTCTTGGTCAAGAGCCAGGGCTTGAGCAAGCTGGAAGAGAAGTGTGGCGGCGTTGATGGACTGTTTGCCAAACACGCTCTCGCAGATGCGGAGCGATTCCTCAAACCAGAGACGAGACTCATGGTAGGCCTTGAGGTGCTGGAGCATAACGGCACCGTTGTTGATAGTCGTGATGGAGTCGGGATGATCAGGGCCGTAGATGATTTTCCACAACTTCAATGCATGTTTGGCAAAAACCAAAGCCCCGTTGCTATCACCAGCCTGGTGAAGAAACAGACTCAGGTTGAGGTAGTTGAGCAAGGTCTCCGCAGAGTCAATGCCAACCGTCCTCTCAGAAACCACGATTGCCTTCCTCGCAAGCTCTACAGCGGCCTCCTTCTCATCTAGTTGATAGTACAACATAGAGAGCGTGTTGTATACCCGTGCGACTTCGGGATGGAGGATACCGTAGATCTGCTCGTGCAAAGACAGACTCTCCAAGAGGAGCTCCTGGCCTAGCTTGCGTTGATTCTGCATGATGGAGATGCGACCAGCCTCCAAAGCCTCTTCGGCAAGAGCACTTCGAGGGCAGGAGTGCTTCACAATCGGAACCACGTTGGCAACGTCTTCGGGGGTAAAAGTCGTGGTCGGCAGGGCTGGAGGCAAAGATGTAGGGGTAGCATCACGGGCTGTTGCCGCCTTCTTCTTCTTCCTTTTGTTGGCATCGCCATTGGTTCGCACAGTGGTAGCAGGTTTTCCGTTGGTGGCGTGAGTCGCAGGAGCCTGGTTTACTGGCCCACTCCTGAAATTGTACTCTCTTGCCTGGAGTTGAAATCCCAGTTTCAGGGAGATCTCGCGCACCAACTGCAGAGGTTTGACGCGGGCGTACCATTCCTCGTCCAGCTGATATCTGAACCTTTTGAGTACTTCCTCTGAGATGCTGCTGCGAAGAGACTCGGGTGTCACCGTCTCAAACGAGAGGTCTGTATCGGAATAGAGGGACCTCAGGGCGGAGTCCACGTTGGCGGCCGGTTTGGAATTAAACTCGAACCCCACAAGGCAGTTGAGCAAATGCGCAATGCAAGCCGACGTGAAGACCGCGGGCAAATGTCGGAGGTACATGGCGGAGACATGCTTAAAGGATCGGGCGACCATGTCTTGCACGCAGATATCTTTCAAGCACTGCAGCCGGGGATCAGTAGCCAGTGTTGCTACCCTGCCTGTGTACCTGATGTTGATGCCTCTCTTGTGCAGCAAGCGACCAAGGGATTGGCCGTCCATGGGAAAGCTAATATCACAGTCCACGAGTTCTCGAATGAGATCAGGAATAGCTTGCTCCCGAAGGTAACGACAGGCAAGGCGAACCTCCTCCTCATCTTCCTTCATCTCGATCTTTTCGACATCGCTCTGCGGGTCTTGGCCGCTGAAAACGTCAGGATTGAGAGAAAATTGAAATTTGGCAAGGTCGATGTGGTTCTTGAGGTCTTCAGAGCTCTTCAATCCATCGGATCCGACAGTTTCCTTCGGCTGAGGTGCCCCATCAACTTGCTGAGCGGGCTTCGACTCTCCGTCGCTCTCATCGCTTTCGCTCTCACTGTCGTTTTCCTCGGCCTCATCGGTCTCGTCAATCTGCTCTTCTGATGCAGCCTGCTGAAGTTTTCCTGTCTCATCGATGGAAGCATCCTTGGTCGCAGCTTTGCCATTCTGCCCACGACGGGTCAATTCCTCGTCGACCCAAGCCTTCATCTTCCTCCTCCCATACGTATCGATGAGCTCAGGACGAAGGACGGCCATGCGGTGGGGATATTCGGCTTGAGTGTCCTCGAATTTCTCCTCCAGCCAGTATATGTCCAATGGCGTAACTCGGTATAAATCCAGGACATACTTCCTTCCGTCCGTCCCCATCAAGCCTTTCGTCTCGACACTGGCCTCAAGTTCGATGCGCTTGCCGTCTTTGTCCCAGACAGCATGCTTCTTGACCTTCAAGGCGCGAGAAAGCTGTTCGAACACGGGCACAAAGCGTTCATCAGCGGCGACAACATCCTTCCCATCGACAGCGCCATAATCGATCTGGTTTTCGCCTGGATCTCTCTGCTTGAAAATGCCTGGCACGATACTCTGACCAACGATACGCTTTCCCAAGTAGTCAACGACGACTGTGGCGGGGGTAAACAGCCCGTCGATGTCAAGTTGGTTGACGAGCCTCACGCCAGCGACATCCTTGCCTGTGGCCACTCGGGCGGCCTCATCGCCCCCTTCGGAAGTGAACGTTCCCACGCCATCGGCGCCAAACGAGAAAAATACATTATTGTAGACAAAAATCTGGGCGTCCTTGCATTCGGTAGGGTTCAAAGGTGCAACCTCGCCGCGAGCAACCAGCACAGCGCCACGGGTGGCTGCGTCGTTGTAGTCGGCGAAAAGCTTGGACATGAGACGCTCGCGGAAAACCCTGTCCTGGACTGTTTGTTTAGGTAGCTCTCTCGCGGACTGAAACTCTTCGTTCCAGTCCCGCAATGTGTCGGTGTTATCAGCGCCCGAGATCAGATACGTCTCTTGCGGTCTCGTCCAGTCGGCGACGTGAGCACACAGAGGCGACGAGGAAGATGGCACAATCCAGGGCGCTGACGGTATAGCGTTAGTGATCTGGAAAGTCGCCAGCGGGTCCTTGCGGTTGTTGAACTCCTGAAGCCTAAGGAAAGATTCTGAGAAGGAGGGTGAAAGAAGATCGAGCAGCGTCAGCAGGGAATGGGCCGACTGCCCCTTGGGGGAAGGGCGAGGAAACGGATCAAATTTGCTGTTGGAGGACTTGTTGACGGAGAAGCCCCCGACATGAGCGGTGATTTGGTGCTGCTCCCCCTCATTGGTGGTAGCGACGAGGTACAAAAGGTGACCACGTTGCTTCAGGTGGCAGGGTGGCGGGTTCCACGGAGATACGGATATCGATTTGATCGTCTTGGGGGCCTCTTCATCGGTCGCGGGAGGCAGCAGGATTGAGATGGGCACGTGGGCGCCGAAGGTGTATTCCTCGCTGTCCTCCTTCGACGCTGGGGGAGCCGGCTCTTCATCTACCGAGTCTTCCACATGGGGAGCGACGCTGTCTAGAAGAGAGGTACCCGGCAAGATGCCTTGGACAACATCGGGGCGATCACCTGCAGCGCCAATAAGCTCCCTAATCCTCACCAGGTGTATGCGAGCTTCCTTCTCGGTGTAGGGATCTTCAACAAGGGTGACTTGGGGGTTTTCGACGAGGCCTTTGATATCGGAGATGGGCAGGAAATCGTTGATGCGCTCGCCTTGGTGCTCCAAGTGGAAGCACGTATATTGAAATGCAACCGGCAAGTCGATGATAGATTGTCTGACTTCGTGAACTTGTTCTTGAGGGGAAATCTGCCTCGCATCTGTTAGGAGACAAGATTCGCATAGGTGTATGCTCACTCACCGTGATCTGCATTTGACGGGGCTCATGAGGGAGGTTTATTGTGAGGGTCACCAGAGCTTCTGCTATTAGTTCTGGTTCGGTTTTCTTACGTCCTTGGAACGGAGTTCATTTGCTCACCCTCGAAAGCTTGGTCAACGTCGCTGGTCTCAGGCTGGGCCTCATTCTGGGGATCAGCAGAACAAGCAGTCTCCTTCACAGCGTCTTCTTCGTGATGAGGAAAATCAGATTAGTCTGTGTCGGGAAGAGAAGGATGGTGGGTGCTGGCAATACCTCTGCCCGTGAGTTGTTCGGGTTGCGACATGTTGAGCGAGAGTAGAGCTAAACAATTGATGTCTCCGGGAACTTGACGGCAGTGATGACGCAGTACGATATATCGTATAGTAGTAGAGTATTGTCGAAGCAGTACGGAACGAGTCGCTTCGTGTCCAATGATGATTCACACAGACTGGTAGCGAATCCAGTAGGAGGGAACAGTTTAGGAGCGAGGATGGTTACTACGTCCAAAGCGGCGTAAAACTTGAAGAAGAGGAATAGAATGGCCCCTGGGTCCTATGCCACAAGCAATGGCAACCTTGGTAACGGTTGCAGGTTCGGGAGGTTGCGTCGAGCATATGACCGAGTTACTTGGTCCAAACCGTGGTGGGAAAAAAATTATTCTCTGGAAGGGGGGGAAAACCTAAGCTCGGGTTGTCATTCATCAATTGACGGTAATGCACCGGCCCGGCCTGCTGGCGCTCAGGTTCTCCGGCCCACTCCCGTCCGTCGAGAGCCGTCTCCCCCAGCTCACTACTTGTTTCCAGCCTCAGGGGCCTAAACTCCATTCGCAGTGTGCGTAGTCACTGTGCAGAGGGGAGGGGGCGCGCTTGCGGAGACAGGACTCCGTAGTATCAGTGCAAACACCTACCTAGGTATCCGTAGTAAACGATAGAATTGTGAAGCTCGGTGACGCGGTGTTCAATGCAGAGAAACGTAAGTTGCCTCCGTCAGTCGGGACTATAAGTTAGCAATGACCTGGACATTTTTCGGTGGAAGGCCAGGACTACTGCGTGCAGAGGAGACTACGCCCAATTTGGACAAAAGTAAACAGGGCACTCTAACTAAGAGGGTTTATGGCTCCAATCCAATAACACAGCTGCCGCATTTCGGTTGCACGTTTTGCATATCCGAAGACAGTGAATGACATCTCCAGTGTACACTCCTATCAATCCCTTGTGGCATTTTGCTTACACCTACCGACGCAGCAGCTCTATTCCGTGCTGATAAGCTCATCAATCGTCGCTTTTACTTTGCTCAAAGAAAGCTTCTGCTGCGCGACGGACACGCCAACGAACGCCAGCCAACAACAGCGCAGCGAGATACCATGCAGAGTATCCGTACTCGGGGCTACGACCCAGGGAAGTCTGATGATCCCAGCCCACCTTGGACCTCATCCCGTTGTCAACGGATGCTGCGGCCTCTGCAAACCCGAATCTCATCGCTGCGCAAACTGGTGACATCGCGTAATCACGCCAACAACAACAATGGGAATGCTAAGCGTCCGGCTAAGAGGCTCAAAACGAATCACAGCCATTTCATGAGGGACCCCATGAGGAGACGCCCGCAAAGGACCTACTCGCGGAGGTTGTCGTCAGGACCGGCCTCGAACACCGCTGGAACCACGTCGATGCCATTGCTAGCAAAAACAGGGCATGTGCCTTCACACGTTCCGACCCCTCTCCTACGCAAGTTTAGGGATTCAACAGGCTACGCAGCCCGATACGATGTTGTTCCTTGCGGGCTGGTCGCCAGCGTCTGCGAGCTCCCTCGATCTATGAGCCTCAGTGTTGCTCTGGACAGACTCACGGGTCTGCGACACAACTGCGCACCATCCCAATATCAGCTGTACGAAGGCATCCTCCACGACCTGGACTCATTGCTTCGGGCCACTTCTGTTAAGCACACTGTTCCGGGCACCAAGTCACTGTTGTCCATGTGCTTACGACGAGTTCCCCGTTCCGCTGCAGCAGTAGAGGCCTGGGAAAGGATCCGCGATCAGGACAATGGACCCTCATCTTGCTTCGAAAAGACAAGCTACTCGCTCAGGGTATACGACGATCTGGAGGCTCTGGGAGGCGCAGAAAAGGGCTGGGTGAATCTCCGGGTTTTGCTCCGAGCGCATGCTCTCTATCTTTTGCAGGAAGCTATCGCCGATGGTCTGATCGGCTCAGTATTCGCCCATATATTAATCGATTATTGCAACACAAGCAACCGCGCTGATGAGTCTGCGGGACTTATGACAGCGCTACTACGCGACTTCTGTCGCGGCGAGCCGGCAGATTCTGTTTCCTTGACACGGGGTGTTATCTCCCTTTTCAGATACACCGGCGATGCGACCTGCGCTGCCCACCTGATGGAAAGTGTTGCGACGCATTTGCTGAATGACTACCTACCTGTGGAGTCGCTCTCGACACAAGCTTTCAGACCCTTATGGTCAACCGCAGCATCATCGGTTATTGACGACGTAGCCAATCCTTCCGCCACTTGCTTTGCCTACACGGCGATTGGCCTTCTGTGTATTTCGGCGTCCCCAACGCTCGAGGACCGCCACTGGCCACCGAGTCAAGCAGCTAAGGCAGCGGAAACAACTTTGATGAGCGTGCTCGGCGCCTTGTCAGCAATGGCGCTTGTTTCGGGCGGGTTTGGAAACTGGACGCGCGACCCTGCCAGGAGATGGCAAGGACGGACCAAGCTTGTTGTCCAGCACGTCATCCAGGAAGCACTAGGGATGGTGTCGACAAAAAGCCGCAGCAGACAGGCTTCGTATCCGTTGCTGCTGGCCCTCCTCTTCATCTCCTTCCCAGCAGAGGCTGCATTAACCCGTCGCACATCCGAAGTCGTATCGGCATTGGAAGCATTGTGGGCTAAAGAGGATCCGCTATATAGCGCACCAGACACTGGGGATGGGAGGCGACACGGGCTCTATGACGCGACTGTAGGACTCGCTTGCTCGATTGCACATTGCTGTGGCAAGGCAACAGCTCAGCCATCTAGTCGATACTTCGCTGCAATATGCGACATTGTCGACAACCTTCAAGTATCATTCCTAGCCACCCTGAGAAGCGATGGGGCGTTCATCCTGGCACAAAAGACGGATGATCTTCGAGACCTGGTATTTGCTGAGACCTTGACACAGGCGTCACCAAGACTGGTCGCCGGGTATCGGTGGGAAGAGGGCATCAGCGAATGGATTGCCGTTAGCCCCGAGGCCAAGCAGCGAAACTTCGTTAGTGGCCCGGAAGGAACGGCGACTCGACGTAGTAGGCCTGTCGATAAAAATCACAAACGGCCGCCCAGTTGCAGCTTTTTCGGAACATCAACACGGGCTACAACGACAGCGGCTGCACCTAAGAAGCACAGGCATATACAGCCATTGGACAAAGCCGTGGTCGAAGCCGGAGAAAAGTCGGTTGTACATCAGGTGGGTCATCGAGCTCGGCGAACGGAGGAGGCTGAGCGGACCGGTGGACGGAACATCGAGAGCGTGCCTGAAGATGCGGTAGCCAGGGACATTGTCGACGAGCTCAGCGCGACGATACAGGTAGACACGTACACGGGCAAGGGCAAGCGCCGGCGCTTGGTCCAGCACGGCGAGGAAGGACGAAATAGAATTGTGCCAGGAATCGTTCAGGCAGGCGACGTTGCCGGCCATGATGATGAAGACGAACTGGGCCGGCTATAAGGCTTGGTTAGGTAGCACGTGGGTAGGTAGGTGCGGATAGTGTCACACTTTATACTTTCTTTTCCACCTGAGCCCGAGAAGCAACGAGAATGAGTTACAGCCTCATCTACATTTTACAATATACATACTCCACATACACACATAAACACACACACTGGTTTTCAGGGTAGGTGTTTGAATAAAACCAGTTATAACTTGAATGTTTTTGTCAGGAATAACACGCTTGAGAGGTAGAGTTTGCACTAGCTAAACCTCAGGCACTAGTACTATCTCTATAAGCCTCACCCTATTTAAATTACTTAAAATAGAACCTTATATAGTATATATAGCTATATTTAGTTATATATAATAAATAATAGATTTTACCTTCTAATTATATCTAATAATTAAGAGTCTTATAATATTAAAAAGCTATTAAGTTTAATATATATTATAATAATTTAATAGATTTTAAATATTAAGATATCTATTAAAAATATCCTTCTTTTAATATTTAAAGGAACTAATTAGTAGCATATCTAATATAATACCTTTTAAATAGAAATTAAAACTTATAATTTATAAGATTATTTTAATTTTGAAATAACTATTAATTTAAAATTCTTTTTAAAACTTCTTTAAAAGTTATTTTTAAATAACGTTCTAAAAACTAAAAAGTATTAATAAGTTTTTGAAATATCTAAATTAAGTATTCTTAAGAACTTTACCCTTATAGAAGTAGATTGCAAAAAGAATTAATAATTCCTTATAAATATTATTGAAAAGATTTAGATAAGGGATATTATAAATTTTATAGAGAAAACTCTAAAACCCTATGTAGCTTTCTATAGTTTCTATATTTTAAAAGCTTGAAAGTATTAATATAAATAGTTAAATTAAATCTATATAATAACTTAGATACTTAGGGATATAAATAAAGTATTCTAATATAAATATTATTATTTAGAAGAGGATATAATAATATAAGTTATTAACCTTTATAACTACTTTAATATAATAGATAATTTATACTTCTAAAATATTATTTTAATATATTATAAGATATTTTAATCTTCTAGATTTAAGTATTTTATTATAAAAGTAGTAATTGAAGTATAATTTTAGAAATATTAAAATACTATATATAATATTTAAATAGTTAACTATATTCCTTCTATTATTAAAGTCTTTTAAGTTTATAATCTTATATTTTTATTAAGCTTCTTATTAATCAAATCCTATATATAAAATTATATACCCTATTATTTAAAATTACTTTAACTTTTATACTTTTCATATAAA
>AMCV02000016.1:1071716-1085179 GCA_000350065.2 Colletotrichum orbiculare MAFF 240422 | reverse complement strand
ACTTCTAAGGAATATATCATTTTGAACTTTCATTCCTATTATTAAAACCATAATAATTGTATTTCAGCTCTAATATTTATAAATAGAACTACTAATACTCCTAAGACTTTTATCTAATTAATTGTATTAAAATTATTATTATAAGAGTATTTGAGAATTTGATAATACTCTTTTAGTATTAGTATAATATTAATATTAAGATTTTTAAATATAATAATTAGGTCTCTAGATATAAAAGTCTAAAGTATAATCTAACTTTACAAAATATATACTTCAAGTTATCTACTTTATATACTTAAGGTTAAAATAGAAGTATTAAATATATTGGAATAATTATTAAGGTATATATAAGAACTATAAGGTATAGGAGTGAACTACTTTACAAACTCTAATTTAAAACCTTATAAATAATAGTATTTCTTTATAACTAAATAGTAATATACCTTTTAAACTAGTAAATACTATACTAGAAGCTTTATAAAACTATTTAAAAAGATAATATTATAAAGCTAAATTTAGCCTACTTCTATACTTATAATGATAAATACTTTATTCTTACTATAGATATAAAACTTGAATGAAATTAGTTAGTATATTTTAAAAAGCATAATATTATCAGGTTTTTAATTAATCATATTTAAACTAATTAATATTAAATATAACACCTAGTTTAAAACAAGGTTATAATAATATATAATATTTCTTTTAATGAAACCCTTATTAATAAAGATTTAATCTTTCTATAAAATAATTTTAAATAGTTTAATTCTAATAAAATCTCTTACTAGTTATAAGAATAAATAATTATAATAAAACTACTTAAAGTTAGTTTAACTACTTATTTAAACCTTAGTAAAAAGCCCGACAAAATAGTCTATATTAAAATAAGAAATAATTATAGTAATTTAAAGTCTTATATCTATATAGCAACTACTCTAAAACCTTATAAAATACTATTCAAAACTATAAAATTTATATTAATAACTTTTCTAAAATTACCTAGTATATTTTTCTATAATCTTATTTATATAAATAAGACGATAGGGAAATAAAGACTTCAAATATTTCTAGAGAAAGTTTAATATAAGAGATAAATAAAATACTATATTAGAATAACTAGGAAATCTTTATTTAAAACTACTTTTTTAACTACTATTCTTTAGTTATTTTAAAATATTCTAAGATACTCCTACTTATAACTATAGAATAATATAAATAATTAATTAGAAGAAGTTTTAGAGATTTAACTTTTTTGAAGATTCTAAAAGATAAATATTATAGATTCTTATAAATACATTTTAACTATAAGGCGAATTAGATATTAGAAAGTACTTAAAATATAAAGAATTAGAAATTTTTATTCTAAGAATCTTATAATAAAAACTATTACTATTACTTATATCTTACTTAGTAATACTTATTTATCTATATATTAAAATTATAGTAGTAGCTAAATAAATTTATCTTAAAAGTTATATTAAATTATACTTCTAAAGTAAGATTAGTAAGACTTTTATAAGAAATCTCAATTTCTTTAAAACATTACTAAGTTTATACCTATAAGCTTAATAGGTATAAATACTTCTTAAAATTGAAGTTTAACTAATTATCTATAGAAATTAATAATTATAAAATAATTATAAAACTTATATAGTTACTCTAATAGGTATATTATTTTAAATCCTTATAATAATTACTAATTATTTTAATCTTAGGTTATTCTAATATAATATAATTAATACTTTTATATATATATAATACTTAATAAGATTATTTATATAAAGATACTACTAAGTTACTAAATATTAGGTAAAATCTACTATTTTAATAGAATACTATATAGCTTATAGAAGTCTTCCTTCTTATAATAAGGCTATTTAAAAACAAACCTTAAACGCTTTAACTTTAAACTTATTATAAGAAAGCTATATTACTAATTCAAAAGATATATTATCTTCTTTTTTAATATTAATAACTATATATTCTAATTACCCTTAGAAAATATATCTAAAATACTTATATTATTAATAAATCTTTAATAGAAATATCATTCTAGAAAGAATAAAGATTTATAGTAGTTTCTTAGTATTAATATTATTTAAGATTAAGTAGTATAGTAACTATAGCTCTTATAAGTAGTATATATTACAAAACTTCTTAAGTACTTTATAAAATATATATAATATATTGAATACTTTAAAACCCTTCTAAAAACCAAAAAGATCCTACTCTAATATAATTAAACCTTCTATATAGAAATCAAATACTACTAATAAAATATCAGCTTTATTAATTATACTATAATTATAGTAAGACTAAACATTACCTCTATAGTAAACTAATTATTATATTTTAACTAAAACCCTTTAGATAATTACTATATAAAAGCTAAATAAATAATATAATACTTTAATAAGATAAAAGTTTCTATCTTAAGTTTAACTATAAAATTAGAGATCTATTTAATAACTTTATAATTATTATAAATGCTAGCTTTATAGATAATAATAATAATTAAAAAAGCTTTTAAATATATATTATATATTTCTTTAGAGACCTAATTATATAACAAACTAATAAATAAGATACTATTACTATTTTAATAATTAAAACAGAACTATTAATACTATTTCAAGCTACTTAAAAAGCTATTTTTACTAGTTATTTTATTATTATACTCTAAATAAAGCTTATAATAAATAAATTCAATAGAAATAAAATATATAAGCTTTATCTTACTATTTAAATCTAATATAATAATTAGTAAATAATATATTTTATAACTATTAAAATGATATAAATATATATAAAGCTATAATATATAGATATTTATAATTAATAATTATAATAAGAAGCTACATAGGGATATTTTAAGATTAAATATATACTTTTAAGAAACTTAATAATTAATAGTTTTATAAAGCGTCTCTAGAGCTACTAGTTTAATATTCTTATCATTTAAATTAATATAATAAATTAATTAAACTTTTTAAAGCTATAATAAGGAGAAGAATTCTAAAAGAGGCTTCTTATATTTAAAGATTTTGGTAAAAAACCTAAAATAATTAGTTAGGATCTAAAAATCTTAAATCATAATAATAATAAGTTTAAATAAAAAACTTAGAAGTATTAGAAATACTTTCTAATTAATAAGAATATCTAAATAATTTATAAATAGTACTATTCTTCCTATTATAAGAATAGAAGTTTAATAAAAGTAATGAAATAATAGAAAAAACTTCTTATGAGATATAAATAGAAGCTTTAATTAGTATTATTCGAAAAAGCTAGCCTATAGGTAAAACCTTTAAAACTAGGGGGGTATATTAAGAATAATATACTTAAGAAATAGAATTTATACTAATTAAACCTTAGGTATTAGTATTATCTCTCTAGGTCTTACCCTATTTAAATTACTTAAAATAGAGCCTCGCGTGGCATATATAGCTATATTTAGTTATATATAATATATACTAGATTTTGCCCCCTAATTACATGCAACAGTTTTCATACCCAAGTGGATAAAGGAATACAAGGATTTCCCTATCCTTCTATATAGGTATATATCCCGACTAATGTTTCATACCCCTATTACCCTGCTTCTTTATAATTATTAATGTTTAAAGTAAATTGTCAGGAATAATACTCTTGAGAGATAGAATTTATACTAATTGAATCTCAGATACTAATATTATTTCTATAGACTTTACTTTATTTAAACCTTTTTAAATAAAGTATAATATAATAAATATGTTCTCTATATAATTATATATAAGTAATGGATATATATATTAGATTTTATTCTATAATTATATAATATAATTCAAAGTCTTATAATACTTAAAGACCTTTTAATAAATATTACTTTCTATGATAATTTTTAAATATCTTCAATATTAAAATACTAATTAAAATACCTTTTTAGTATTCAAAAGAAATTAATTTATAGGTCATTAAGTATAATGTACGTTATATTGAAACCCAAACTTAGAATTTATAAGATATTTTCAACTTTAAAAGAATTATTCACTCAAATTTCTATTCAAAAGTTTCTTAACATTGTTTTTAATCAATCTTTTTGAAGATAAATAATATTAATAAATCATTAATATATCTAAAGTAGATATGCTTAAGAATTCTTTTTTTTAAATGAATTATGAAGAATATAAATAATTCTTAGTAAGTATAACTAGCGAAATTAATATGAAGAATGTTCCGGATTTCATAGAAATAAAGTTAAAAACTTATATAATGTTTTATAGGTTTCCTATCTTAAAAACTTGAAATTACTAGTATAAGTAGTAGAATTAAGTTTATATAGTAAATTAAGCTTCTTAATTTATAAGTAAAGTAGTTGAATGTTAATATTATGATATAGAAGAGAGTATGACTAGATAGATTATTAATTTTTATGGTTATTTGAATGTTATGAATAGCTACTAATTCTATAATATAGTTACTATATAGTAAATATTATTTACGTCTCTAAAGTTTGAATATCGTATTATAAAAATAAAAGTAAACTATAATTCTTGAAGTAGTAGGATATTATATATAAACCTTAAGTAGTTAAGTATATGCTTTTCATTATTAAATTATATGAAACTTTTAACTATATAGCTTTTTGAATCTACTTATTAATTCTAATATATATATATATATATACAAATATATATAAAGTTATATATTGATAAGTTATAAGTATTTACATTTAGGATTCTTAGATTAAGTTATTTTCACTAATATGAAAATTATTCAATATTCCTTCAAGGCTTTTGTATGTAATATAATTAGTTTTAATACCTTAAGTATTTCGATATATATTCTAATTACTATTTCAAATATTTTAAATATTAAGAAAGATTTGAAGATTTAATGAATCTTTAGACTTTTTGAAATATAAGTTAGGTTAGATTTTAACATATTACTATAATATATCCTTTCAATTAGCTAATAAAGATTATATGTCAAACCTTTTAACTTAATAGAGAATTAAATAACTACTTATTTTGAATCTAGAGATTTTAAAGAAGATTTAACGTTTTAGATAATAGTAATTATATAGATAGCCTAGTACTTAAAATAGTTATACTACTATATATAAGTATATTATTATAAGGATATTTATTACTACTCTCTCGAAGGCTTTCTTAGTTTTAATCTAGATATTTTAATATATATTCTCTAAAAGATATAGTGTTTTATAACTTTTGAAACAGATTTTATAGGGAATTATATTTACCATTATATAAAGTTTATATAATTAAGAGTAAAGGAAATACTGAGATATTTATTGAAACTACTAAATGTAAAGAAGTTGAACTGTATCTCTAGAATATTACTTCTTATATTACTCTAATTATAAATCTTTTTTCTTTTTAGTAATTATAAAAAATGAGATTACTAAGAATATACCGGATTGAATTACTTTGTTTAGACGAGAAGAAAAGGAATTCTTGAAACTTATAGTTATTAATCTTTAATATTACTAGTTAGTCTTTAAAATACTATATATTCTATGTGAAATTAAATGTATTGATAGTATAATGAATATAATAAAAGTCTTGCTTCATATAGTACTACTACTAGTTTAACCACCTTTACTCTATATCTAGAATAGTATCTAGGCTCTTCATTCTATATATAACTTTAGCTATCAATCTAATTTAATAATTATACTTATATTACTATCAAGTTATACCCAATTAAAATAGTAGTATAGATACTTATTACTATAGCGAATTGTATCTTTCGTTTTTATATTTAATCTTATAGTCATAGGAGGCTATAATTAGGGAAAGTCTTATTAAGATTAATAATTAGGGAAAGTCTTATTAAGATTGGAATTAGTTATATTATTATAAGCTATATCTAGATATCTAGCTAGGGCGATACTTAGGCATTTAAAGCTAACATTCTTATTTAAATAAAGTTTAAGTAAGCTTTATATAGTATTATATGTATAGAATCTTCTAGGTATTTATAATAGTTTCTTTTTTATTTTTTAGTTCTATATATATAGTATTTTAGACTACCTTTTAGTTGAATTAGTCTTAGTTGTATAAAAACTCTTTAATCTATTTAAAGTTATATACCTCTCGGGACCCTTTAAAAGAAGTTATACCTAGTAGTTAGCTCTTATTAGGAATAACATATTATATATAATTAGGAGGCAAAATCTGGTGTATATTATCTATAACTAAATATAGCTATATATACTACGCGAGGCTCTATTTTAAGTAGTTTAATTAGGGCGAAGCCTATAGAGATAGTATTGCTACCTAAGGTTTAGTTAGTATAAATTCTACTTTTTAAATATATTATTCCTAATACGCCTTCTTAGTTTTAAAAGCTCTACTTATAAGCTAGTTTTTTAAAATAATACTAATTAAACTTTCTATTTATATTTTATAAAAAACTTCTTCTTATTACTTTATTATTCTTATTAAATCTTTATTCTTATAATAAGAGAAATAGTACTATTTATGAGTTATTTAAATACTTCTTATTAATTAGAAAGTACTTCTAATATTTTTAAGGTTTTTATTTAACCTTATTATTATTATAACTTAAAATCTATAGATTCTAACTAGTTATTAGAAGTTTTATTAAGATTTTTAAATATCAAAAGTTTTTCTAAAGTTTATCTTCTTATTATAATTTTAAGTCATTTAACTAGTTTATTATATTAATTTAAATAACGAAAATACTAAACTAGTAGTTCTAGGGAGGCTTTATAAAACTATTAGCTATAAAGTCTCCTAAAATATATATTCAATCTTAAAATACTTCTATATAATGATTTATTATAATTTATAATTATAGATATCTATATACTATAGCTTAACATATAGTTATACTATTTTAGTAATTATAGAATATATTATTTACTAATTATTATATTAGATTTAGATAATAGGATAAAACTTATATACTTTATTTCTACTAAATATATTTATTATAAAGTCTACTTAAAATATAATAATAAAATAATTAGTAAGAATAGTCTCTTAAGGAGTTTAAAATATTACTCTAAACTCTCCTCTAATTATTAAAATAGTAATAATATTTTATTTATTAGCTTGCTATATTATTAAACTTCTAAAGAAACATATAATATATATTTAAAGACCCTTTTAAATATTACTACTGTCTATAAAACTAAGACCTATAATAACTATAAAACTATTAAATAAATTACTAATCTTATAGCTAAATGTAAAGTGAAAATTCTTTATCTTACTAAACAATTATATTATTTATTTAGTTTCTATATAGTAGTTATGTAAGGGCTTTTAATTAAAACATAATACTTAACTTATTATATAAATAATATTTAGTCTTATTATAACTATAGTATATTTAATAAAGCTAATATATTATTAATAGTATTTAACTTCTATATAAGAGGCTTAATCTTATTATAATAAGAGCTTTTTAGTTTTCAGAGGGATTTCAAAATATTTTATATATTATATATACTTTATAAAATATTTAAAGAGCTTTTTAATATATACTACTTATAGAAACTATAGCTATTATACTATTTAATCTCAAATAATCTTAATACTAAGAAATAACTATAAATCTTCTTTTCTCTTAAAATAATACTTCTATTAAAAATCTACTAATTATATAAATATTTCAGATATATCTTCTAAGAGAAAAGAAAATATATAATAATTAATATGAAAAAGGAAGATAATATATCTTTTAAATTAGTAATATAGTTCTCTTATAATAAGTTTAAAACTAAAACACTTAAGAACTATTTCTTAATAGTATTACTATGAGAAGAAAAACTTCTAAAAACTATATAATACTTTATTAAAATAATAAAACCTATTTAATATTTAATAGTCTAGTAGTATCTCTATATAAATACCTTTATTAAATACTATATATATAAGAGTAGTAATTATATTATATTAGAGTAAGTTAAAACTAAAATAATGAGTAATTATTATAGAAATTCAAAAGAATTTACTTATTAGAATAGCTATATAAGTCTTATAACTATTTTATAACTTTTAATCTCTATAGATAACTAGTTTAATTTTAACTTCAAAGAAAGGTTTATACTTAGTAAGTTTATAAATATAAATTTAGTAATATCTTAAAACCTTTAGATTTCTTATAAAAACCTTTTCACTATTACTTTAAAAATATAATTTAATATAACTCTTAAAATAAATCTATTTAATTACTATTATAGTTTTAAAATATAGATAAATAAATACTATGAAATAAGATATAAGTAATAATAATAATCTTTATTATATAATTCTTAAAATACGAACTTCTATTCTCCTATATTTTCAATATTTTCTAATATCTAATTTACCTTATAGTTAAAATGTATTATTAGAAAATATAATATCTATATCTTAGAATCCTTAAAGAAATTGAACCCCTAAGACTCCTTCTAATTAACTATTTATATTATTCTATAATTATAAATAGGAATCTCTTAAAATATCTTATAATAATTAAAAGATATTAATTAAAAAATAATTTCAAATGAAAATCTCCTAGTTATTCTAATATAATATCTTATCTATCCCTTATACTTAACTTTCTCTAGAAATACTTAAACTCCTTTTTTTTCTATAATCTTATCTATATAAATAAGATTATAGATAAATACAGTAGGTAACTCTGAAGGGATTATTAATGTAAATTTCATAATTTTAAATCGTACTTTATAAAGCTTTAGAATAACTACTATATAAATATAAAACGTTAAACTACTATAACTACTTCTTATTTTAATATAAATTATCTTAACAAGCGTTTTATGAAAATTAAAATAAGTAATTAAACTAACTTTAAGTAGTTCTACTGTAGTTATTTATTCTTATAATTAGTAAAAGATTTTATTAGAATTAAACTATATAAAGTTATCTTATAGAAAAGTTGAATCCCTATTAGAACAAAGGTTTATTAAAAGAAATATTATAAATTATTATAACTTTGATTCAAAACAGGTTTTATACTTAATGCTAATTAGTTTAAATATAGCTAACTACAAAGCTAATAAAAGTATACCCTTTAAAGTATACTAAACAATTATACTTAAGTTTTATATCTATAGTAAAAATAAAGTATTTATGGCTATAAATATAGAAATAAGTTAAGTCTAACCTTATAGTATTATCTCTTTAGATAACTTTATAAAACTTCTAATATAATATTTACTAATTTGAAAAACATATTAATATTTAGTTATAAAGAAATACTATTACTTATAAAGTTCTAGGCTAGAGTTTACAGAATAGTTTACTCTTATATTTAATAGCTTTTATATATACCTTAATAATTACTCTAATATATTTAATATTTCTATTTTAACCCTAAGTATATAGAATAGATAATTTAAAGTATATATCTTAAGAAGTTAGATTATATTTTAGACTCTTACACTTAAGAACTTTATTATTATACCTTGAAACCTTAATGTTAACGCTATACTAATATTTAAAGAATATTATAAAGCTTTTCAATACTCTTATAATAATAGCTCTAATATAATTAAGAAATAAAACTCCTAAGTATAATTAGTAACTCTATTTATAAAAATTAGAATTAAAATATAACTACTATAGTTTGAATAATAAGAGTATAAATTCAAAATAATATGTTCCTTAGAAATAGTATATAAAGTATTCTTATATTTTATATAGTCGACTTTACATTTTACCTTACTAATATTACAAACTTCATATATCTTCTATATGAATTAATACTTATTATATTCCAAATAGCTATTAATGATATAAATACCTATATAGTAGTGATAAAATAGTTGAAAAGCTTTCTATTAGGATATTCTAACTATCAATACTAAAGCTATTTATTACATTTTAGAAATTTGTTAATAGTATCTATAATATATTACTAATAGTATTAATATCTAAGAGAAAGCTTATACTATACTAATTATACTACTAAAATAATTAGTCTCTTATAAGATATATAGTATTTAAAAGCCTACTATGTATATTAAGTATTAATAGCTATAATTTCAGAATAATTACTCCTCTATAGTTAAGATAAATAAATTAACCGAATATCCTATTAATAACCTTATTTTTATAATTACTAAAAGGAAATAAGGTTTATAACTAAAGTAATATAAAGAGTAATATTATATAGATATAATTTAATTTGTTTACTTTTATTAATCATAATAGAAATCTTAATGTCTTTATAGTTTTTAAAAGATATAAGCTTTATATTATACTAAATATAATCTCTTATAAAAACCCCTTATAACATTATAAAATAGTCTATATCCTAGAAAATATAAACTAAAATACTTGAATTGGAAATAAAAGAGTCTTAGAAAGAATATTACTAAAATCTCTATTTATAATATACTTACTATGTAGTATTATAGCTACTTTAGTTAGAAGACTAGCTATATAACTATTATTATTTAAAAGTCTAAACTTTCTTTAAGAAATCTAGATTTAAAGTTAATAATTATTCAATTCTTTCTTTAGTTAAAATATTTAATACTTAGCTTTTATAAACTAACTAAAAGTATATATAGTAATAATATATTAAAATATAAGTTAGCCTATACTTCAGAAAGTATAAGAATTTGTCTAAACGCTAAAAGTAACTCTTATTATTTTAAGTATTTAAAGTAATAACTAGAGCTTTTATTATAACATTAAAAGTATTATAGCTAATCTTATTATATAAAAAGGTTTTAGAAAGATATTATATTATTTTTGTAATAGCTAAAGATAACTTTATTTAAAAGTATAAAATCTAAGTAGTTATAAATTATAAGTATATAGCTTTATGTAAAAGATTTAATTAGTAAAAAGGCTAATAAAATCATAACCTCATAAACTTAAAATTCTTTAGTAATAAAAGGAGTATAACTAATTATTTAAACCTTATATACAATATCTTACTATTTTTAAAATTATATTCTAATTACTGTTTTTATAATAAAATATTGAAATCTAGGAGACTAAAGTATTTTATAATATACTAGAGTGGTATCTTAGAAGTATAAGTTATTTATAATATTAAAATAATTATAGAGATTAGTGGTCTATACTATTAGATTTTCCTCTATATAATAGTATTAATATTAAAATACCTTATTTATATATCTAAGAATCTAAGTTATTATATAAGCTTAGTTTAACTATTTATATTAATATTCTTAAGCTTTTGAAATATAGAAATTATAGAGAGCTAAATAAGCCTTTAGACCTTTTTCTATAAAATCTAAAATATCTTTTATAAAGATGTCTTTAGTAATATCAATAGAGAAATATTAATCTTCTTTATAACTTACTCTTATAAGAATAAAGCCTTTAAGAAGATTTGATTTAAATATTTTAAAAACTTATTGATATTTCCTAATTTTTAGAAAGTTACTTAAAAGTAGCTTTCAAGGAAACTTTTAAAAAAGCTTTAATAAATCGTTATTTTAGAATTAAAGTAGTCTTATAAATTATAAATTTTAAATTCTATTTAAAAGGTACTATACTAAATAAGCTACCCATTAGCTCCCTTAAGGACTAAAAGAAGGGTATTTTTAGTAGATATTTTAATATTCAAAACATATTAAATTATTATAAAATATACTCTTAGTCTAATAGCTTTTTAGTATTATGAGACATTTAATTATTATATATAATTAGATAGCAAAATCCAGTATATATTATCTATAACTAAATATAGCTATATATGCTATATAAAACTCTATTTCGAGTAGTTTAAATAGGGTGAAACTTATGGAGATAGTACTAGTGCTTAAGGTTTAACTAGTATAAACTCTACCTCTTAAGTATATTATTCCTAATATAATACACTCGGGAGGTAGACTTTTTAAATATAATAATAAAATCCCTAAATATAAAAATTTAAAATATAATCTGACTTCTCAACATATATGCCTTAAGCTATCTACTCTATATATCTAAAGTTTAAATAGAAGTAATAAGTATATTAGAATAACCATTAAGATATATATAAGAATTATAAGGTATAAGAGTAAATTACCTTATAGATTCTAATTTAAAACCTTATAAATAGTCGTATTTCTTTATTACTAAACATTTATACTTTTTAAACTAATAAATATTACACTAGAAATTTTATAAAGCTACTTAAAGAGATAATACTATAAGGTTAGATTTAGCTTACTTTTATATTGAAAGTTATAAATACTTCATTCTTATTATAGACATAAAACTCAAGTATAATTATTTAGTATATTTTTAAAAGTGTATTTTTATTAGCTTTCTAATTAATTAACTTTTTACTAATTAGTATTAAATATTAAACTTACTTTAAAATAAAATTGTAATAACTTAAAATGTTTCTTTTAATAAAACCTTCATTTTCAATAGAAATTAAGCCTTTCTATAAAGTAACCTTAAGTGGTATAGTTCTGATACAATCTCTTATCAATTATAAGAATAAACAATCATAGTTAAACTACTTAAAGTTAATTTAATAACTTATTTAAATTTGAATAAAACGCCTAATAAAATAGTTAACATTAAGATAAGAAGTAATTATAATAATTTAAAGTCTTATATCTATATAGTAGTTATTCTAAAGCCTTATAAAATACTATTTAAAACTGTAAAATTAATATTAATAATCTTTCTAAAACTACTTATTATCTTTTTGTATAATCTAATTTATATAAATAAGACTATAGAAAGGTAAAGAACTTAGATATCTCTAGAGAAGATTAAATATAAGAGATAGATAAGTGATTATATTAGAGGAATTAGGAAATCTTTATTTAAAGCTATCCTTTTAACTAATATTTTTTAATTAATTTGGGATATTTTAAAATACTCCTATTTATAGTTATAAAATAGTATAAATAGTTGATTAAAAGGAGTCTTCAAAGTTGAACTTTTTAAAATATGTTAAGATATAAATATTATGATACTTAATAATAAATTTTAACTATAGAGTAAACTAGATATTAGAGAATATTTAAAATATAGGGGAGTAGAAGTTCTCATTCTAGGCATTCTATAATAAAAGCTATTATTATTACTTATATCTTACTGAATAATATATATTTATCTACATATTAAAATTATAGTAATAATTAAATAGGTTTATCTTAAGAATTATATTGAATTTTAGCCTTACAATAAGGTTAATAAGGTTCTTATAGGAAATTTAAAAGTTTCAAAATACTACTAAATTTAAATTTATAGATTTAATAGATATAAATATTTCTTAGAAGTTAAAGCTTAACTAATTATCTATATAAATTAGTAGTTATAAAATAACTATCAGATTTATATAATTATTCTAATAAATATACTATTTTAAACCTTTGTAAAAATTACTAATTATTTTACTTTTAAATTATTCTAATATGATATAGTTAATACTTTTATATATATAATATTTAATAAAGTTATTTATATAGAAATACTACTAAGTTATTAAATATTAAATAA
>AMCV02000016.1:1048450-1071586 GCA_000350065.2 Colletotrichum orbiculare MAFF 240422 | reverse complement strand
TATATTATCTTCTTCTTTTATATTAATAACTATATACTTTCTTTCTCTTTAGAGAATATATCTAAAATACTTCTATTATTAGTAGAACTTTAATAGAAATATTATCTCAAAAGAAATAAAGCCTTATAGTAATTTCTTAGTATTAAAGTTATTTAAAATTAAATAATATAATAGCTATAGGTTTTGAAAGTAGTATATATTATAAAACTCCTTGAATATTTCATAAAATATATATAATATATCAAAGACTTTAAACCCCCTCTAAAACCTAAAAAGCTTTTCTTATATTACAATTAAACTTCTTATATAGAAATTAAATACTACTTATAAGATAATAGTTTTATTAATTATATTATAATTATAATAAGATTAGATATTATTTATATAGTAAGATAATTATTATATTTTAATTCAAACTTCTTAAATAACTATTATATAGAAATTAAATAAATAATATAATATTTTAGAAAGATTAAAAGCCTTCATTTCAAATTTAACTATAACGTTGGTAATCTATTTAATAGCCTTATAATTAATATAAATATTGATTTTATAGATAATGGTAATAATTAAAAGAACTCTTAAATATATATTATATATTTCTCTAGAAATCTAATAGTATAATAAGTTAATAAATAAGATACTATTATTATTTTAATAACTGAAGTAGAACTTTTAATGTTATCCCAAGTAATTTAAAAAGCTATTTTTACTGACTATTTTAATACTATACTTTCAACAGACTTTATAGTAAATACTTTTAATAAAAATAAAGTATATAAATTTCGTCCCACTATTTAAATCTAACATAATAACTAGTAAATAACATATTTTGTAACTATTAAAATAGTATAACTATATATAAAGCAATAATATATAGATATTTATAGCTATTAATTAAAATAAGAAGCTATATAGAAATATTTTAAAATTAAATATATACTCTTAAGAAACCTAATAGCTAATGATTTTATAAAGTTTCTCTAAAATTACTGGTCTAGTATTTCTATTATTTAGATTAATATAATAGACTAATTAAACTACTTAAAGTTATAATAAGAAAAAGAATTTTAAGAAAAACTTCTAATATAAATTCTAATAATGAGTTAAAATCTATAGATTTTAAGTTATAGTAATAATAAGTTTAAATAAAATATTTAGAAGTATTAGAAGTACGTTTTAATCAATAAGAAGTATTTAAATAGTTTATAAATACTATTATCCTTCTTATTATAATAATAGAAGTTTAATAAGAATAATAAAATAATAGAAGGAACTTTTTATAAAATATAAATAGAAGGTTCAATTAGTATTATTTAAAAAGGCTAGCTTATAAGCAAAGCTTTTAAAACTAGAGGAATATATTAAGAATAATATATTCAAGAGGTAGAACTTATACTAATTAAACCTTAAGTATTATATAAAGGCTTATAGCTAAAAGCCTAGTGAGGGAAGGTATAATAGTAAAAGGTAGGTCTCTATAGGTTGTAAGAATTCAACTTAGTAGGCTAATTAGTAGTAGCTATAAGAAGGCTTTTATCCTATAGTGGCCTCAGGCTACTATATTATATAATATATAATAATTCTAGCTATCCTAGTTTTCTATATAGGCTATAGGGTATATATCTTTATAACTATCCCCGTTTTAGAAGCCTTAAGCCCTAAGGCTTATAAATACTATATAGTTATTTTAATAGTTTTACAAGCTATTTGCTAACTATTTAGTAATTATAAAATAGAAGGATTCTTCCTATATATATATTAATAGATAAGGTTTATCTTATATATATATATATATTAATATATAAGGCTCTTGTTACTATATTAAATTAATAAGGTTTCCTATAGGTTTATTAACCTATGAAGTTTCCTACTTATTAGTAAGACTTTAGTATATTAACTAGAAATCTTTAAAGTAAACCTTAGGGTATCTAAATCCTTCCTATACTTATAAGGCTTCCTATAAGGTATCTTGATATCAATTAGGTATTTAGGGCTTCTTATAGCTAATTAGACTACTAAGGTATTAATATATACTTACTAGATTATCTACTATCTAGAGTATTTTGATTATACTATAAATTCCTAGCCTTAGGTTTAATATAGCTCTAAAGCCTTTTTAATACTATATCTTTGGTAATAAGGCGGTTATAGTAGACTCTTATAGGGTACCCTGGTTTCTAGTAGAATATATAGAATTTATTATAATAATAAATAGTTATAATATAGTCTAACTTATTATATATTTCGTATGAGATTTCAAAATATAGCTACTTTAAGGTTCTTTCTAAAGTATTAATTTACTTATAGTAGTTAGGCGCTAAGCCTTTAGTAGCATTATGACTAGTAGCTTTCTTAATACTAAGTATAGCCCTCTCTTTAATACTACTGAAAACTTCCTTATAAAGCTATAATATCTCCTAGAGGTATTTAGCTATTAAAGTTATAGCCCTAGGTATCTAATTTCTAAACTTCTAATATTATAACTACTACTATAATCTAGCTTTAAGGTAATAGAAGAAGGTAAATACATAAGGTCTAGAAGCCTCTATAGGGGTATTTAAAGCCTTATGAATCGCTAATTGTTTAATATAAAACTTTAGTAGGAACTAGTCCTCATATTGAAAAATATAAAGTATATTATATAAATATAATTCTTATAGAATAGGATTAATTAACAAGTAGTGAATAAATATTATAACGTCGTCCCATATAGAATCTAGTATAGTATAATAATAGTTATACTATTAAGTCTATAAGCTATATAATAACTTTATTATAACCTACTAGATCTTATATACTTCAGAAGCCCCTAGTTATAGGATATAGCTATCTTAGATTGCTATTAGTCAATCCTTAATTTTATATAAGATAGTACTTTTATAAAGTAAGCTATAGGGATAACTAAGAGGTTTTAAATAATCTTTATAATTAGGGATTTTTAGACTTAATAGTACTAGGGTTACTAATAGTTTAACATTAAATAGCTATACTAATATAATCTCTATAAAAGAAGACTATTACTTAAAAAGGTATATAAATACTACTATAATAACTACTATTACTTCTAATGGTATAACTATTGATATTATAATATAGGCTACTATTTTCAACTTATTAGTAGCTAAAGGGGTTGATCTTAATAATATAAGTATTGCTATATACTTGCCGGTAGTTTTAGAAGGTGTAGCTATAGATACTACTATAGATATTACTATAGATACTACTATTAATATTATATATTTAGACACTAAGTATTTAAATGCTAAGTGCTTAGTAGCTATTTATCATAATCGAATTATTATTAAAATCCTAGTTTTATTTTTCTAAGAGGTAGAAGTTAAAAGGTTATAAGGGTTTATAGCTAAAGGTTTAATAAGGGAAAGTATAATAGTAAAAAGTAGGTTTCTATAAGTTATAAGACTTCAACTTAATAGACTAATTAGTATTAGAATAGATAGATATGTATATAAATCGACAGTTAAGTTACTACTATAGATAACTATGAAATCAGGAGAAATGTGATATGATAAAAGTAGTTTCCTCAATATAAGGATTTGTTCAAAATATTCATAATAATAATAATTAAATAGAGGGAGAAATAGTGATTTGATTAATAATATAATTGATTATGTCTGATTATTATTTATAGAGATATTGAGGTTCTTATATAGAAGGTTTATTTCAAAGTTCTAGTTATACTGCTAGAGTTCTAGTTATAGCTATAGTATATAAACTACTATAGCTATAGTATATAAAGTATTATAATTATAATATATATATCTTAGTATAATATATAGGCTACTATAGCTATAGTATATAATACGTTATAATTATAGCGTATAGGGCGTTATAATCATAGTATATATAGCGCTATAACTATAGTATATATATTTTAGTATAATATATAGGCTACTATAGCTATAGTATATAATATGTTATAATTATAACATATAGGCTAAAGTATAGCGCATACTACAGCGTAGTTATAACGTATTAGCTACTATATTTATAGTATATAAAGCGTTATACTATAGTATATATAGCTTAAGCTACTTCTAGTATCTTATAAAAGAGTAAACCTTTATATTTTTACCTTATTTACTTAAGACCTACTAGGAGTAAAAAGGTAAAATAAGTATGTATTTATAAAGCGATCTTTTTATAATTTATATATATAGAAATATTATATAACTTTCTATTATTTCTATTAGAATAATAGGAATAGAAGTTCTTTATATATTAGAGTAAATTTAATATCCCTTTATAAGGGATATTCTATTAGTATATAGCTTATTTATATAGAGACTTATAAAACTTAATAAAAAGTAAAAAGAGGAATATTTATATAAAATTATAGAACTTAAAATTATTAAAAGTAAAAAAGGAAAGATTTTTAAAATATTTTTTCTTAAAATGTAGATAAAATTCGTTTAAATTTTACTAAGCCTAAAGGCTTAGTTAAAATATCAATTATATTATCTTCTATATTTATATAATTCATAAAGATATTTTTATCTCTAGTAAAATTTCTTATAAAGTAATATCTTATATCTATATATTTTGTTTCTTTATAAAACTCAGGATTTTCAGCTAGCTTTTTACTATTAAGTTATCTATAAGAATCTCAGGTTTTCTAACTTTAGATAATCCTAGTTTTAAACTTATATAATTATAATTATAATATAAATAAGTTACTTCTTTATAAGTATCTAATAGAGCTATATATTTAGCTTTATAACTAGATAAAATTACTATTTTCTGTATTATAGTAGAACAACTTATAACATTACTTTTTCTCTCTTAAATAGAAAATATAAAAAGAAGTAGATTTTCTATTATTTAGATCTCTTACCTAATCTGAATTAATATATCTTATAATACTCTTAATAGAAGATATATTTTTATAGTTATAAATAAATCCATATTTTTTATTCTTATTTGAATCATCTTATATATAGTTAAGGGCTAAAAATAATTCTTACCTAAATTTTAGATAAATTGAGAATAAGCTGTTACTATAAAACTAATATTAAGCCTTATCTTTAAAGCTAAATATAATAGAGCTCCTATTTCTTATTAGACTTTTGAAATATCTTCTTTTAAAGCTTTTTATTTATTTTTAAGTAATTTCAAATTATTATTTATAGGAGTTTTAAATTTATAAATACTTTCTTTTTTATATTTCTTAGTAATCTTCTTAGTATATATATTTTGATTAATAATAGCTATTTTTTCTTTTCAATTTATAGATAAATTATAATTAAGAAAGGTAGAAGGTTCTCCTAAATTCTAAATTTTAATTTTCTATTTTAAAGAATTATAAATTTAATTAACTATCTTTTAAATACTAGCAGCTAGTAATGTATTATTAACATGGCAAGCTAAAATCGCTATAAAGGGTTCTTTATTTAAAATAAAAACTACTTTACTATAAAGAGAAATAATAAATCCTATTAAATGAAGAATATGTTTTAGATATTTATACTAAAGTGAAGGACTTTACTTTAAATTATACAATACTTTCTTTAATAAATAAATAAAAGTATAATCTTTATTATTCTTATAAGTATTTATACTTATATTTAGATTAAATTCTATGGGATTCTTCTTTATATTAAAATAAAAACTAGTTAGTAGATAAATATATATATATTTATTAATATTAGCATGAATAAATACTATAAACATCATATTATATTAAAATCTATCCTAAATAAATAGAAAGAAATATTAAATATCTCCAACGTTTAAACCTATAAATAGTACTTAAGGTTTCTAAACAATTAATACCTAAATATTAATTATAGCTTTAAGCTATCTATCTAGCCTTATATATAGCTTCTATAGTTATATTATTTAATTTCCATTTATAAATCTATCTACCATGCAGAATATTAATACTTTTAATATTAATAGTAGATAGAAGTATAACTTTATAACTATTTATAGATCTTATTTATTCTATTTTTTTTATTATAACTAGAATCTAGCTTTTATATTTAGGGGATTTAAATATTTGAATAAAAGAAGCAGGTTCTTCTACCCTATTAATTAATAAAATATATAAAGCTTAATTATTTTTATTAGTATTTATATATAATATTATATAACTATTTAAACTAAAATAGTCTAAAATAGTAGAAAGAGCGTTTTTTTTATAGGTTTTATAGTTTTTCTTAGTTTTGTCTAATATAGTAGGTAAAGTAATATATAAATTGGATTTTCCCTGAATATTATTATTAATCTCTATATTTAATTCTAATATTTTATTATTTTCAGTTATTTTAATATTGGAATTTTCTTTTGGAATTATATCAGTTATTTCTTAAACTTCAGTAGTAGGATTTATTGAAGAATTATTATTATGAATAATATTATTATCTTAATCTATATTAGAAATAGCTTTATCCAAATTTAAAATAAGATTATTATTAAGTTAACTAAACCTATAATTATTAGAATTCCTTTCTAAATTAATAGATAAAAACAACTCTTTTTTTAAAGTATAAAAAGTATTTTCTAGGACTTTTATATCTCTAGACTATATAGTTCTCTTTTTAATAAACTTCTCAATTTTATAAGTATTATTTCTATAAGCTATAATAGCTCCTTTATAAGCTCTTATATCTAATTTCTTAATATTAAAATCTTTATTTTTATAATGATAGGAGTTATTTTATACCTTAATATTATTAATATCAGGCTTTATTTTATTTTTTAACTTATAGGGAGTCTTGAAATTTATAGAACTATAAGGAGTTCTATTATATATATATATAGAAGCTATTAGAATATCCCCCTATAAATAATAAGGTAAATTTAAATAATAAATTAGAATTCTAATTTTATTAACTAGAACTCTTATTATCCTTTCTATTAAACTATTAGACTTATAAATATAAAGAAGTCTAATATTATAAATAATACTAGAATAAGAATAAATATCTTTTATCCTTTCATTAGTAAATTCATTACTTCTATTAACATTAAAGTCTTTTATTTCTCTCTTATTATTATTATTATTTACTAATGTTTTAAATTTGAAAGAAACTTTAGAAACTTCTTTAACTAATTTAAGCTTTAATAAAAATCCCCAAGTAAGTCTAGTTGATTTATTGATAAATAAAATAAATCTGTTAAACCTATTATATATTATAAGAATTACAAATCTATATAAATCTAAACTAATATAGTCTAAATATTGAAGATTTTGTTTCTATATTTTATTACTTCTATTAATATTATTAATAAAGCTTCTTTTAATATAAACTTTATAAATAGAAAGAATACTTATTTTATTTATTTTATAAGATAAAATTAAAGTATTATTTTTTAAATTATTTAATATTTTTATATTAATATAATCTTGATAGTTATATAAAAGCTAAATATTCTATAATATATTAGTTAAAAGAATAATACCTTCTTATAAAATAGGAATATTAAAGTTATATAAATTATCTTTCTTAAATCTTACTATTAAAGTAGAATTCTTTTCTATATTATATAATATAGGCTTTTTCTAGACAGTTAATATAGTTCCTATAGTATTAAGTTTACTTCAAGATAATAAATTAACTCCTAATTCTAGAATATAATAAGTTTCTTTTAATATAAAAGTTTGATCTTTTAGATATATTGAAATCTCTTATTATTCTAATTATAAAGTATATAATACTTCTCTATTTAATCTATTTTAAACCTAATTTTATATTAAGTAAAATAGATTTATTATTAATTATATAAATAATAGTAGTAGTATCTAAGTAAAACTAAATGTCTTTATAATTTTCCTTTTTAATTAAATTCCTAGAATTTCTAGTAATCTATCAATTTATTAAAAGACCTAGAGGTTTATTATTAGTATTATTTCTTTTTATAAGAGGTTTTTAGATAATCCTTATATCTTTAAAAATATTATCTTCTTTAGAAAATATATTAAGATCTATACTTTGAATTCTTTGGATTCAGGAAACTTCTTATTTTTATCTTCTAATATCTTATTTTCTATTTTATTATTTTCTTTAGTTTTAGTTGAAGTAATATTAATAGATTCTAAATTCTTTTTTTTAGATTTTCTCTTATCTTTATTACTACCTTTAGCTAAGATATCTTTCTACTAACTTAGAACCTTTCGAAAATAAAAATAGGTATAGTTTTCTTTAGTATAATTATTTTTCTTATTATTTTTATAAAAGATTTCTTTCTATTTTTTAAAAGGCTTTTGAGTAACTTTCAAAGTCTTCTTTTTTAAATCTTTTTAATATAATTAATTGAATTATTATTTCTTCTTTTAGATTTATCTAATAAATTCAAAAATAAACAATCTAAAGTATAGGTTTCTCTATTAAATCTAAAGCTCTAAATTATAGAAATAATAAAACCTTTATAATTAGGATTAAAACTATGCAAAATATATATTATAAATATTTATTTAAAATATTCCTAATTTATTATGAGATAGATTCTTAGTTAATTCTTTAATTCTATTTAGAAATTCTTCTATACTATCAAAATTACTTAAAATAGTATTAAGAAATTCCTTTCAGATTAAGAATTTCTTAGTAAATCCTAAGAATTTATAGAGTTCTCTTAAATATTTAAATATTTGAAAAATATCTATATTATATTTATAATTTGAAGAAGGTTATCCTTATAGTATAATTATATATAATCTAGAGGTTTTTTATTTTTATTTTTATTTTGAGAAGTAATAAGCTTAGCAATATCTATAGAAATATCTTTATTGATAAGTAAAACTTTAATATAAATAGACTCAACCTTATAATTACTACTTCCTACTAATTTAGAAGTAGTAATCTTTCTAAAATTACTTATTTTATTAAAATAAAATAAATTACTTAAAATATATATTTTATAAGGGTTTTTCTAAAAAGATATAAAAGTCTTATAGTATATAATATAAAAAGGTACTATATTTTCTAAACAAATAAAGATTAAAAATTAAACCTTTTTTTTCTATTTAAAATAAAGATATAATTTAAAGAATAAATCTAAAGATTAGAGATCTAACTCTTAGTATTTCCCTTCTCTTTTTTAAATAAATTCAATTTGTCCTTCCTTATAAAATTAATAGAAACTCAAAGTAAAATTCGAGATAAAAGGAGTTGGTTTTCAAAATAAGTTGATCTTTTTGTTATTAAAATGATTCAAAACTAAAGAAGAATTAAACTTAAAGGTAATTTGACAAAGTAATTAATTAAGAATAATTCTCAAATATCTAAGGAATTAAAAAGAGTTAAAATAGGTGGAAAAATTAGATTTTTAAATATTAATATAGCTTATTAAATAAGGTTGATTCTTTATAAAAAGAAAGTAATTCTAATAAAGTATTTAGTTTCAATAAAAGTAAAAAAAGTAGAGATTTTTATAGATTTCATTATAATATTCAGTTTTTATAAATAAATAAGAAGGGTAATTGTTTAATAAATAAAATATAAAATCTTTAGGTTGAGAAGAGCTAGGCTTATAACTTATTAGAATAAATAGATATATAGGTAAATTAATAGTTAAGTTATTACTATAGATAACTATGAAATTAGGAGAAATATAATATAATAAAAGTAGTTTTCTTAATATAAAGACTTATTTAAAATATCTATAATAATAATAGTTAAATAGAAGGAGAAATAGTAATTTGATTAATAATATAATAAACTATTTCTAATTATTATTTATAGAGATATTAAGGTTCTTAAATAGAAGGTTTATTTTAGAATTCTAGTTATACTACTAGAGTTCTGACTATAGCTATAGTATATAGGTTACTATAGCTATAGTATATAAGGTGTTATAACTATAATATATATATTCTAATATAGCATATAGGTTACTATAGCTATAGTATATAATACAATATAACTATAATATATAAGGCATTATAACTATACTATACAAAGCGTTATAACTATAATATATATACCTTAGTATAATATATAGGCTACTATAGCTATAGCGTATAACATATCATAATTATAGCGTACGAGCTAAAGCATAACGCATACTATAGCGTAGCTATAGCGTATTAGCTACTATAGCTATAGCGTATGAGGCGCTATATTATAGTATATATAACTTAAGCTACTTCTAGTACTCTGTAAAAGAGTGAACCTATATGTCTTTACCTTATTTACTTAGGAACTACTAGGGGTAAAAAGGTAAAATAAGTATGCATTTATAGAGCGATTTTTATACGATTTACTTATATAGAAATATCGTATAACGTCTTATTACTTCTATTAGAATAATAGAAATAGAAGTTCTATATATATTAGAATAAATCTAATAACTGGTAGTAACTATAAGAAAACCTTTATCCTATAGTAGCCTCAGGCTACTATATTACGTAATATATGATGATCCTAGCCATCCTAGCTCTCTATATAAACCATAAGGCATATATTCTTATAATTAATACTATTTCTATAAATTTCACCTTATTTAAACTGTTTGAAATAAAACTCTATATAGTGTGTATAGCTATATTTGATAACATACAATATATATTAGACTTTACCTCCTAATTATATATAAGAGGTCTTGTTTTATTTACCCTATAGATACTACTAGTTCTAAGGAACTATTTAAATAGAGGAAACCTTAAGTAGTGACAATATAGTTAGTTAATATAATAGCTGATAAATAGAAGATATATATATATTTATATTTATTATAGTTACTTCTTGGAAAGATTGTAGTTATATAATATTAATACTAGCTAGCTAGTTATACTTATTACTAGCTATTAATAGTTACTAGTTATTAATAGTTATTAATAAGAGCTAGATGCTGTTAGATTTTTCCTAGTATATAAAGAATTTCTGTTTCTATTATTCTAAGTTGTATGATATTTCTATATGAATAAATGTATAAAAATCGTTCTATAAATATATACTTATTTTACCTTTTTACTCCTAGTGGTTCTCAAGTAAATAAAGTAAAGGTATAGAGGTTTACTCTTTTACAGGGTATTGGAAGCAGCTTAAGCTATATATACTGTAGTATAGCACCTTATATACTATAGCTATAGTAGCTAATATACTATAGCTACGCTATAGCGTATATTACGCTTTAGCTTATGTGCTGTAGTTATAGCGTATTATATACTGTGGCTATAATAGCCTATATATTATACTAGGGTGTATGTATTATAGTTATAATACCTTATATATTGTAGTTATAGCGCCCTATACGCTATAGCTATAGCGCGTTATACGTTATAGCTATAGTAGTCTATATATTATACTAAAGTATATACGTTATAGTTATAGCGCCTTATATATTATAGTTATAGTAGCCTATACGCTATAATTATAGCTGGAACTTAGGAGAACTTTCTACTTTTCTCAGTTATAATTTATCTATAAACCGAAAAGAAAAAGTAGTTACAATTAATTGGAATAAATATACTAAGAAGAATATTAAAAAATATAAAAGAGAAATTATTTATAAATTTAAAACTCCTATAGATAATAATACAAAGTTATTTAAGAATAAAGAAAAAACTTTTGAAAAAGATATTTTAAAGTTTTAATAAGAAATAGAAGCTCTATTATAATTAGCTTTAAAATAAAGCCTAATATTACTTTTATAAGGACAACTTATTTTGAATTTACTTATAATCTAAATAGAAATCATTTTGTAACCCTTAACTATATATAGGGTTATTTAAATAATAATACAGAATATAGATTTACCTATAACTATAAAAATATATCTTCTATTAAGAATATTATGAGATATACTAATTTAAATTGAATAAGATATCTAAATAATAGAAAGTCTACTTCTTCTTATATTTTCTATTTAAGAAGAAATAGTAATATTATAAGTTATTCTACTATAAAATAAAATAGAATAGTTTTATCTACTTATAACACTAAATATATAGCTTTATTAGATACCTATAAAGAAGCAACTTATTTATATTATAACTATAATTATATAAATTTAAAACTAGGATTATCTAAAGTTAAACAATCTAAGATTTATTTAAATAATTTAATACTAAAAAGGTTTGTTAAAAATTCTAAATTTTATAAAAAAGTAAAGTATATAGATATAAGATATTAGTTTATAAGAGATATTATTAGAAATAGAAATATTTTTATATATTATATAAGTATAGAAGATAACATAGCTGATATTTTAATTAAGCTTTTAAACTTAGTAAAACTTTGATAAATCTTATCTAAATTTTAAGAAAAGATATTTAAAAGTCTTTCCTTTTTTACCTTTTATAGTTTTAAATTTTATAACTTTATATAAGTTTTTGTCGTTTTACTTTTTATTGAGTTTTACGAACTCTTATATAAGTAAGCTATATATTAGTAGAATATACTTGATAAGGGGAGATTAGATTTATTCTAATATATAAAGAACTTCTATTTCTATTATTTTAATAGAAGTAATAAGAAGTTCTATAATATTTCTATATGAATAAAGTGTATATAAATCGCTCTATAAATATATACTTATTTTACGTTTTTACTCCTAGTAGTCCTTAAGTAAATAAAGTAAAAGTATAGAAGTTCACTTTTTTATAGGATATTAGAAGTAGCCTAAGCTATATATACTATAGTATAGCACGTTATACACTATAGCTATAGTAGCTAATACGCTATAGCTATACTATAGTATATGCTATATTTTAGCCTATACGCTATAATTATAATACGTTATATATTATAGCTATAGTAGCCTATATACTATACTAAGGTATATACACTATAGTTATAACGCTTTATATACTATAGTTATAGCTCCTTATATACTATAGTTATAATACGTTATGTATTATAGCTATAGTAGCCTATATGCTATATTAAAGTATATATACTATAGTTATAACACCTTATATATTATAACTATAGTAGCTTATATACTATAACTACAGCTAGAACTCTAGTAATATAACTAGAACTCTAAAATAAACCTTTTATATAAAAACCTTAGTATCTCTATAAATAATAATTAGAATAAGTTAATCATACTATCAATTAAATTACTATTTCTCCTTCTATTTAACTATTATTATTATAGATATTTTGAATAAGTCCTCATATTGAGAAAACTACTTTTATTATATTACATTTCTCCTGATTTCATAGTTATCTATAGTAATAACTTAACTGTCGATTTACCTATATATATATCTATTCTAACAATAGCTAGTAATAATTATTATACTTAGTTTATATAACTAGTAGGAATATTAGTTATAATTACTTACTATAGGATTCAAACTTACTACTCTTACTATAAAATAGTCAAAACTAGCTAGACATTAAACTACTACGTTAAGTAGGGTAGTTAAATCAGTCTAAGTCTAATCTTTTATATATTTAGAGATTAGTTTTATTTAGCACATATATAATACTAAGTTGAATATAGTTCTTTATTAGTTAAATATATAATTTAATTAAATAAAGTTCTTAGGATATAATACTGTGGAGTTATATATATTTAACTTCCCCTGCCTAATAAGTAGCTTTGTATAATACGTAGTAAATAATCTCTATAATAGAAAAATACCTAATTATATATTGTAGCTTATATATATCTCTATGGGTAAGTATAGGTAAAGAGACCTAGTAATATAATCACTATTTTAGACTTAATTTCTATTACAATGGATAGATAGTTAGGTAAATCGATATTTAAGTTATTACTATAGATAACTATGAGATTAGGAGAAATATGATACAGAAAAAGTAGTTTTCTTAATATAGAGACTTGATTAAAATATTCTTAATAATAATGAAATAGAGAGAGAAATAGTGATTTAATTAATAATATAATTAATTATTTTATAAGAATATAGCAAAAGGCCTAGTGAGAGAAGGTATAATAGTAAAAGGATAAGTCTCTATAGGTTATAAGACTTCAACTTAATAGGCAAACTAACAATATATATAAGAAGGCTTTTATTCTATAGTAATTTAAGGCTACTATATTACATAATATATAATAATCCTAATTATTCTAACTCTTTATATAGGCTATAAGGTATATATCGTTGTTACTATCCCCCCCCCTTGATGAGCCTTAGCCCCTAAGACTTACAAACACCATATAGCCACTTTTTTATTAAAAGTAGCTTCACAGCTATTTGCTAACTATTTAACATTATAATTAATTAAATAAAAGTTAAAATAGAACAATAATTAAAGTAATGGTAATAAATAATAATTAAGATATATAAAAGACCCTTCAAATAAAAACCAACATATCTAACCTTATTTTATAACTAATTATACTATAAGCCACCTAATAGTAAATCCGACCAATCAGGATAAACCTTTAGATAAGAATTAAAATATCTAAATTTATCTCATTATATTAGAACTCTTTGAGGCTTCTTAATAATAAGGTACTAATATATATCCTAATAATATTAATTATACATAGTATTAACCTTTAGCTAAAAGTATTATAATATTAGCTTCTTAATAATATTCCTTCAAGATACCCCAATAGATTCTTAGCAATACCTAAATATAGCATATATAGTAATTTCTCTAAATTAGTTGTAATAATAACCTTTTAAATTAAATTGCCCCCTTAATATACCTCAGTATTATATCCTTAGTAATATTTTTAAAATAGTATAACCCCCTCTTAAAGCCTTTTGTAAGTTAACCCCTAATATCTCACTAGTATTATAGTTTCTAATAATATTTTTAAAATAATAAAACCTCATAAAATAACCCTTCCAACTATACTTTATATAATACTTGTTACAATAATAATTGGCTATAATATACCCTAACTTACTATATATTTTATACAAACATTAACCCTTAGGATATAGCTACTTTGAAGTTCTCTTTAGAATATCCTTACTATAATAATTAGATGCTAAGCTTTTAGTAGTATTAGAACTAATAGACTTCTTAATATTAAGTATAGCCTTCTACTTAGTACTACTAAGAACCTCTTTCTAGAATTATAATGTCTCTTATGAATACTTAGCTACTAGAGCTATAGCTCTAAGCATTTAATTATCAAACTTCTAATATTATAGATATTATTACAATCTAAGCTTATAATAAAAGAAGAAGGTAAATATATAAAGTTTTAAGACTTCTATAGGGATACCTAAAGCTTTATGAATTACTAACAATTTAATATAAAACTTTAGTAGTAATTAGCCCATATACTAAAGTATGTGAAATATACTATTTTGGAGTTCTAGCTATTAAGCTATTACTTATATTTATCCTAATAACCTATTTTAAGTATTTAAAGGCTTGAGTATTCTCTTCTATTCTTACAACCCTATATCTTCTATTTATTGTAGAAGATTAATTATTATAATTAAGGTTATACTATTTTAATTATCTATATTCTGAATTAATTGAACTATAATATTAGAATATTTAGTGAACAGACTACTTAGTAGCCTAAGTATAATAAAGCTAAAAGCTCTATATAATATAAGGTTAACCTTTCTAAAAATAAACTCTATTTAGATATTAATACTATGAAGTTCCCTATTTCCTATAGAACTCAAATTTCTTACTATTATTACTATTTACATTAATATTAATACTATTTTTAGATATTATTCTAAATAACCTATTCTTTTATAATTAAGAGTTATCAATTCCCCTTAATCTTTTTTTAATTACTTATTATTAGTTTAAAAGATTATAAGTCTAGTTTTATGTTAACTTCGCTCTTTATATTATATTCCTATTTATACTTATTATTAATATTAATATCTATATCTTTATTAATATTTACTTAGATTGGATTAGAGATTATACTAATTAATTTTAAGTTTCTTTATACCTATCTATCTATATAAAATCTCTTTTAATTGCTTTTATAAAACTTTACAACTTATTCTTTTTATACCTATTTTAACTAACGAATTAACTCCTCCTATTAATTAATTAGAAAAATACTAAATAAGTCTATAAGAAGGTTATACTAATTAGAATAATAAGCCTATTATTAAGTTATTAAACATGATAGTTAAATAGTAGAAATTAAAGGTCTCTCATATTTT
Source organism: Colletotrichum orbiculare MAFF 240422 (assembly GCA_000350065.2). Classification (NCBI taxonomy): domain Eukaryota; kingdom Fungi; phylum Ascomycota; class Sordariomycetes; order Glomerellales; family Glomerellaceae; genus Colletotrichum; species Colletotrichum orbiculare. The sequence goes on along the minus strand of AMCV02000016.1, from coordinate 1,055,547 downwards.
AAATTTATTAAGAGTTTTTATAAACTAGTTCTTAGCCCTACTAAAACTTTCTATAGACTAACTCTTAGGTCTATTAAGATCTTTATAAATCAGAATCTTAAGTCTACTAAGACTTTTATAAATTAGAACGTTGAATTATTTCTAACCTATACAAAAAAGTGTTTCTTATAAGATTTAAGCTTTAGATTATTATAGATTATAGAAATATTAATTTATTAATTAACTATTAAATTATATTATTATTAATCTTTCAGTTAATAATAGCTTACTAGAGTTAGACCCTAAGTATTTTAATTCTACTCTAAAATTGAGATTAATTCTTTATTAGATAGCTATTTTACTTTCTTAAAATATTATTTAAAAGTAAAGGTAACTCTAAGTCATATTCCACTTTGAAATGAAAAGGGGCTTAGAATTGTAATATTTAATCTATCTATATAAAAGCTTTATATATTAGTAAAGATATTTTCATAAATTTAACTAAGCCTATTTCTAGAAATAATAGCAATAAGTTTAATAAGGTTCTTAGTTATATATAATTAAATTATAAAGATAGTCTTATAAGAATTATGAGAAATAATACTAATACTCTTAATATATTTAGTTATTTAAAATAGCTCTATAAATTAACAAGTTTTTCTAATAAGTGTCTTACTTATAAAAAGCTTTCTGATATTATTCTTAGTAACTTTAAATCTAAAGAAGAATATCTAGATAAGATAAAAGAACTAATTAATAACTTTTCTTATAATAAAGCTAAATTATTTAATGAAATTACTATTACTTTTATTCTAAATAGTTTAGATAAAAGTTATAAAGATTCTATTAGTTTTATTATTTAAAATCTTAGATCTAATAAGGGTGTTTTATAAGTTAAATTCTTTTTTCTTTGATTTATTAGATAGATTTAGAAAGAACCCTCAGACCGTTTTAATTAATTTTATAATTCAGAAGGACTTTAAGAATAAAGTTATTAAATAGTTTTCTCTTAAGATTACTAAGAAGCCTTAAAATAAATAGAGAGGTATTTTCTGTGATTATTATAAAAAAACTAATTATACTAAGGAAAACTATTTTAATCTTTATTTTAAGAGAATTCCTATTTAGATAAAACCTAAAATTAATAAAAGTCTTCCTAAGTCTTTTAAAAGGAAAAACGATAAAAAGAATCAGAATTTAGATTTAGTCAAAATTATTATAATTTAAGAAGAAATAATTAAAGAGATTTCTTATAATTAAAGATCTTATATTATTTAATTTTAATACTAAAGAAATAGAAGAAGAAGAAGATAAAAAGGAAAGTATCAAGTTTGAAAATATAATTCTAAATCAACTTTGTCTTAAAACAACTTGGATTAAAGAGATTCTAAATATTTCAATTTCTAAGATAATTCAATAAGGTAGAAGTTCTATTAATTAAATCAAAACTATCTTATTCCTTATTAATATCAAAGTTACTATTTATATAGCTAAAGATTTTAATCTTTTAATTAATAAAATTAAGACTCTTTTATTTATCAAGTAGGAAGATATTAAAGAGATTACTTTAATTATAAAAGATGATTTGAAAAGTATTTTGAATAATATTAAATATCTTTTATATAATATTTATTATTTATTATAATTAGGTATTAACCTATTAAGTTAGTTTGAGTTTAATATAATAGGAATATTATCTATCTTTTCTAATAAATCTATACTATATAATATTAAATAGGATAAATCCTTATTTATAAGAATCGGAATGAATAATTTCTATAGATTTAAAATCTCTATTTAATTGAAATAATTAGTTCTTTATATTGATATTACTAATATTAATAATTCAAAACTATAGTATATATTATAGACCTAAGCCTTAGGGTTTATATAAGATATTACTATTATAACTCTATATAACTACTACCCCTATAGTTTAATAAAGAGTTTTCACCTTAAGTATAAACTCTTCAAGTTTATTATAATATTATTAAAGTACTATTGAAATATTTCTTATAGCTAGCTTCTAATATTGATAAACTTCTTATTTCAATTTAACTTAATAATAAATAGTCAACTATATAAAAAGAATAGAAAATAGTAAAAAATAATATTATATACTAATACTATAAAACCTCTAGTAGGAATTCTAATAGATTAATAGTAGATTAATCTAATAGAAAGTAAAAACTAATCTTTTTAAGAAGCCTTTATATAATTCTAATAAGATTATAAGATAGCTTTATAAATAATACAAATATTCTTTATAAAAAGGAAATTACTCTTTATTAATACCCCTTTTAATAGTAATACTTTCTACTTTCCTATATAAAAAATAACTATATAATATAAATTAGAGGTTAATTAAGCTTTTATTAAGAGATTAGAAGACTTCTAGTAGTTCTTATAAATAAGCTTATTACTTAAAGTCTAAATATAGACTAATAACTTTTATATAATATAGAAACTTTAGTATAATTAAGATATTAATATATTCTTTTAATACCTTACTAAGTATTATAAGAATCCTTATTATATTACCTAGGCTTTTCTGAAGATTTACCATTTCTATTAAAAGCTTAAGTAGATATTTATTAAGTTCTTTATTAAGTTTAAATTAGTTATAAGGTAAGTAGGGAGATACTTTTAAATAAGAGATATATAGTTAAACTACTTCTAACTAACTCTCTTCTATTAATCTTGAATAACTACTATTAACTATAATATTAACTAAATAAACTATTATATTACAATCTAATATTACTATATAATTATAGTAAACCTTAAGATTCTTAATATAAAGTTATAGAAACATACTAAACTATAACCTCTATTCTAATTAGAACTAATAGTTCATTAGAATAGAGATATATAAATAATAAATATAGAAACAGCTTAAGCTATCTTAATATTAGTATAATACTATTATAATACTACTCCTTTTTACTATAAAAGACTAAATAGATAAATAGCTATAGCTAATAAGCTCTAGTTAACTCTTACTATAAATATATATAGGGTTTATTAAATAGATTCTTTAGTTATATAGATATATATATAAATTAGAACTTATATATATTATAGTATTAAGGACTATTTAATTACTAAATATAAGCTATATTCTATCTATTTACTAATATCTTCTAATACTAATATTTAAATCTTATAACTAGATAAAGAAATTATTAATAATAAGGAAAAGATCTAACTTCCTAAATAATACTCTCTAGGGGGTAGGTTAGTATAACTATTAATAATAATATTATAATAATAGATATAACTAAAGAAATATAGAGATAAGTAGATAAGCTATGCTTTTTAATTTCTATATTAATAAATAATAAGTCTTTTATTTCTATTTAAATTAATAGTAATTATGATTATTATAAAATACTTAGTAAGAAATTTATAAAATAGGAAAGCCTTATATTATTCATATCATTATAACTATACTAATTAGGTACTATTCTAAATACTAACTAGGAAACTTATATTATTAAGATAGCTAAAATATATATCAACCTAGATAGATAAATATCTAAGGCTTTATTCTATATAATCCTAGGAATAATATATCTTACTATTCTTAAGAAACTATAATTATAATATAAGAAGGTTATTTTAAACCCTATAAGGAATAAGTTGAAAATAGATACAATTAATAACTTAACTATTTAGACTATTAGTAATATATTAAAGGAGATATATATAAATAAGTTTATAAGTTTTATTAAACTACTAATTATAATATCCCCTTAGTTTAAAAAGAAGAATATAAGTAGTTAGTAACTAACTTACTATAAATTGATATAGTTCTAGTAATTATATTACTAATTATATTAGAATAGCTAATAGCTATATTACTAGCTATTTATATTCTTTTTATAGATTTATTTAATAAGAATAAAACTTCTAACTTCTTATTTTACTAGAAGTCTTTTAATTATTACATTAATCTAAAGAAGAATTTGAATAGAATTAAACTAGATCTACTATAAAAGCTATTTTATAATATACTAAAAGAATACTTCCTTAAAGTTTAATATCAAATTATAGACCTAATAAATAAGAGTAAGATTTAAACTAACTTATTAATAACTAGAATACCTAGCCTTCTTATTTAAAAACCTAGGAAGAAACAATAGTTCTTTATAAATTATTAGGCTTTTAATACTATTAGTACTTATAGTTATTACTTTCTACTATTAATTAAAAAGATATTATATTCTCTGATTAAAGTAATATAATTTATAAAAATAAATATCTATATAACTTTCTATAAAATCCGGATTATAAAAAGAGATAAATAAAAACTACTCTTTAGATATATTTCAACTTATTTAAATAACTTATTACTCTTTTTAAACTAATAAGTATAATTACAATATTCTACTATTATATTAATAGTATACTTTAAAGTATTCTTGATAATTTTATTATAACTTATTGAAATAATATGTTTATCTATAATTATAAGTTAAAGAGTAATTATAAAGATAAGATTAAGTAAGTTTTTAAATAGTTATAAGAAGTTAATTTATATTTAACCTTAGAGAAATATGAACTCTCTATAAAAAGAATTGAATATCTAAACTTTATTATTAAGATAAAAAAGAATATTTATTACAACCTTAATAAAATCAAGACTATATAGGAACAAGAAATCCTAAAGAATATCTATAATATCTAGAGTTTTTGTAATTTTATAAACTTCTATTATAATCTAATTAATTACTTCTCTAGTTTAATAGAACTGTTTCTATACTTAATATAAAAAGGAATACTATTTTATTAAAATATTATATATTAATAGGTATTTAAAATATTTAAATTTATATTTACTTTAGAATTAGTTATAATCTAATAGGATTTAGAGTAATATATAGTAATAGAAGTAAATTATTTAGAAATAGTATTAAATAGCTATTTTTATAGGAAAATAGAAATAGTATATTATTTGGTTACTTTTACTTTATATTTAGAATGGTATCTAAGCTCTTCATCCTATATATAGATTTAACTATAGACTTTACCTAATAATAGCATTCATAATAATATTAACTCATAACTAGTTAAAATAGTAATAGAATTACCTATTATTATGGATAATTATGCCTCTAGTTCTAACATTTAACCCTATAGCAATAGAAGACCTTATAGTAATAATTTATATAAGAAGAGCCTTATTAAAACTAAGGTTTAATATATATAGCTAAAAGTAACTACTAAGGTTATAAAGTTGAAACCCTTTTTAAACTTCTTAAAAATAAGATAAAATAAAATATTTATAAGAATTAGGTATTTTATAACTTATCGCTCTGCTATACCTTTTATAATAGATTTAAAATCCCCTCGAAATTTATATAACTACTTATAAAAAGAGAAGTATATAATAAGTATAGTAATATTCACTTATAACCCCTATAATTAAAACTATCAGTTTATTAGATTAAGCCTTAATAAAATCATCCTAAAAGCTATAGTTAATAAGTAGCCTATAGATATTTAAAAAATAATTATCTAGCTATCCTATGAGTTACTATACTAAGCTAAAAATTTTAGAGACTAAGTATCAATTAGATAATACCTTAATATTAATATATTACTATAATACTAATTACTAGATACTTTAGAGTATTATAATAATATAATTATAAGGGTTTTAAAAGCTATCAAGCTAAATTAGGAGTATCTATATCTATATAAGTATTATTTATATATTAGCTATATTTAATATAATAAGATTATTTACTAATAGGAATAAGCTAAGTCTTATTATACTTATATAGAGATTATAACTTAGCTTATATTAGTAGTAGAAAACTTTTATATTAATAATATAAAGTCTTATCTCAAGAGTGAGTAGGGTTTAGTTTATAATAGGGATATTAAGGTTATAAATATTAAAGTTATAATAAATATTTAAATAGAATACCTATAGTTAGTAGTAATTAAATATCTTAAGATATTTAAATTATATATAGCTATAAAGGCGTAAAGGTATAAAGTTATTATAGAAAGAGTTATTAGTTATTTATTATTAAAAAGGTTAACGCGGGGCGGGTATACTAACTATAGCTATAAGAAGTTCAGCTTTAGATTAATTAGGAACTAGCTATAGTAATTTGTAGAGGGGTAGGAAGGCTGAAGTTGTACTTCAGGGGGCAATATGTCTACTAATAGTCGCAGTAGAGAGCGAGCTATCAGTCCCTCCCGAAATAGTATATTATAACTAATTACTTATTATTTAATTAAACTTATTTTAATTTAGTAGAATTATCCTATTTATAATAAAAAACTACTAATAGTTATATTATATCTAAAAGTATAATTAGTAGAATTATAAAGTATAATAGAGCTATTTATGATTCTATCTAATTATAAAGCTTTGGAATATTTTATAAACTTTAGATCTATCTTAAAATAATAAACTAGATAAATAGGAATTTCATTAGAATTTAGTTTTATTTTGAAATACTATTTAGGTTATTCTATAAGATATCTTAATACTTTCTTTTAATAAAGCTAAAATAATATAATAGAACTAAAACTTCTAATATAAATCTTTTAACTTTTTTAAATTAATTTTAAAAATAAATATAAGTTTTTCTTAATACTTCTAACTTATAATAAGTTAATAGAAAGAAGTTAAAAAGGATTATATAGATAGAAAATACCTATTAATATATTATTAGTAAATTACTAAATAGATATATTATATTCTAAAATACTATATTACTAATATTATAGAATTAGATAGTTATAATAATATTAATATATAGGATTTACTTAGAAACTATCTACTAAATAGTAAAGATATCCCTATTAGAAACTTTGATATAAATATAAATAGCTAATTATATAGTAAGAAAGAATAATACTTTATTATATTAGAATTAGGTTTAGATCTCTAAGTATAAGTTATTAATAATTATAATCTTCTAGATAGTTTATAATTCTTTAGTCTTAAACTACTTTAATATTAATTTAATATCTATAATATTCTTATAGTATTAATATTAAGATAGTATATTAAGAGGTATTAGATATTTAATCTAATTATATAATATCTATTAATACTTATATAAAAGTTATAAATATTACTAAAGCCTATTATG
>AMCV02000016.1:991125-1028808 GCA_000350065.2 Colletotrichum orbiculare MAFF 240422 | reverse complement strand
ACTAAAAATACTATTTTTTATATAGATAGATAGGTATTAAGATATATAGTAAAAAGAAAAGTTACTAGTATTAATTATATTATACTATAGGGTATATAGTAATTATATATATTACTACTAGATAATAGTATACTTTCTATACTTTACTAGTAATAAGTATTAGATATCTAGTACTAGCTATAGCTAATTATATAGTAATTAGTAAGTAATTACTATACTATAGATCTAGAGTTTTATATAACGCCTCACACTATATAATATAGGAATAATAATAACGAATAACTAGAATACTACTTTATACCTATATAGTAAGATTATATATAATATATATTACCCTCTAGATAAACTAATAGATATATATTAAGTTACCTACTAGCTATATCTATAATAAAGGTTTGGAAGATTTGGTTTATAGTATTAACTATAAGAATTAGCCTTTCATTTATTTATTAAATAAAACTTTATATAGGTTAAAATAGAGCCTTAGATTATAGTATCTATACTTTAAATCTATCTTATATAAGATTAACTCTCAAATATCTCTTTATAATAAAGAAATATATATACTTAATATTACTCTTGATAAAAAGAAATATTTAGCTATTTTAGCATATTATATTGACAATATACTATTAGGAGCTAATAATTCTACTACTTTAGAGTATATTCATAATAGTTTTAAAAAGCATATAAAAATCTAAGATTTAGAAGAACCTAATATCTTTTTAAATAATAATTTAATTATTAATTATAAGAATAGAAGTATAGAAATAAATCAGTTTAGATATACTAATAAAATACTTACTAAATTTAATAAAAAAGATATTCATAACTTTAATACTCTAATAAATAATAAAGCTGAATTCTTTATTAATAAAGATAATACTACTAAGAAAGAGATTCTAGAATATTAAAAAGAAGTAGGAGCTAATTATATTCAACTTTAAAAACCAGGCTAGATATTACTCTAGCTACTATTACCTACTTTTGATTTTGTTTAAATCCTTCTAAAAACATTTTACTACTTTTAATAAGATATACAATTTCTTAAAAAAGAGTTCTAATTATAAAGTAATTTATAACTATAATAATATTAATCCTTTTAATTTATTTAAACTTATGAGTTTAAATTGAGCTAGAGATATTAATAATAGAGAATCCACTTTAGCTTATATCTTTTACTTAGACTTTTATAATATTATAAATTATAGTTTAATCAAATAAAAAAAGTAGTTTTATCTACTTATAAAGCTGAGTATATAGCTCTAGTAGATATTATTAAAGAAGCTATTTACTTATATAATAACTATAGTTTTATAAATAGAACTTTACGATTTAGAACTATTAATAAGCTAATTATCTTTATAAAAATTAATTAGTTAAAAAGCTTACTAAAAATACTGAATTCTATAAAAAGGCTAAGTATAGTAATATTTATTATTACTATATTAGAGATCTTATTCAGAATAATTAGATTAATTTCTATTACATTAACATAAATAATAAAATTACTAATTTCTTTTCAAAGCCTTTGAGTTAATTTAAATTTAATAAGGTTATTAAGAGGATTTTACGGAATAAATTTAATATTCACCTTTCCTATAAAGAAAATAGTCTTAATAGTCTATTTTCTAAAGAGTAATCTTTTTTTAACTTTCTACTAATTTTAGATTTTTCTGACTTTTCCTGATTTTACTTTACTTTATTTTTAAGTTCTTTCTTTCAAACCTTTTCTAGGTTTTAGGCCTTTCAGACTTTAATCTTTTAAAGACTTTTCTCTATTTTTCCTATATAGTTTATAGAGTTCTTACTACGCTTTAAGTTATTAAAGATTTATTTATCTTATATACTTTAAGGGGAGATATTAGAGTTCTAACTGTTTTACTATTCCTTATATTTATCCTAATAATATATTTTAGGTATTTAAAGGTTTAAGTATTCTCTTTTATTCTTATAACCCTATATTTTCTATTTATTATAGAATCAATTATTAGAGTTAAGGTTATACTATTTAAATTATTTATACTCTAAAATAATCAAACTATAATATTAGAATATTTAGTAAATAGACTACTTAGTAGCCTAAGTATAAGAGAGCTAAAAGGTTTATATAGTATAAGGTTAATTCTTCTGAAAATAAACTCTATTTAGATATTAATATTACGAAGTTCCCTACTTCCTATAAAACCCGAACTTCTTATTATTATTACTTTTTATATTAATATTAGTACTATTTTCAGATACTACTCTAAATAACCTATTCTTTAATAATTGAGAGTTATTAATTCCTCTTAACTTCTTACTAATTACTTATTACTAGTTCAATATACTATATAAATATAACTCTTATAAACTGAGATTAATTAACAAGTAGTAAACAAATACTATAAGATTATTTTATATAACGTTTAATATAATATAATAATAATTATACTACTAAATTTATAAGCTATATCACAACTTAATTATAACTTAATCAATCCTATATATTAAAAACTTATACCTATAATATATAGTTATTCAAAATTACAATTAGCTAATCTTTAATTGTATTTTAAGTAGTACCCTTATAAAAAAGCGATAGGAGTAATTAAGAAGCTTAGAGTAATCCTTATAGTTAGGAATATCTAGAATTAATAGTATTATTACTATAGGTTTACTACTAGATAGCTATACTAATATTATCTCTGTAAAAAAAGGCTATTACTCGAGAAGGTATATGAGTACTACTATAATAGCTACTATTACTTCTAACGGTATAACTAGTAATACTATAATATAGCCTATTATATTACTTAACTTACTAATAGCTTTAGAAGTGAATCCTAATAGTATAATTATTACTATATACTTGCTAGTAGTTTTAGAAGATATAGCTATAGATACTGAATATGCAGATATTGAGTATTGAGTAGCTATTTATTATAATAAAACTATTACTAATCCTAGCTTTACCCCTCTAAAGAGTAGAAGTTAAAGAATCATAAAAGTATAGCTAAACTCCTAGCGAAAGAAGGTGTAATAATAGGAAGATAAGTCTCTATAAGTTACAAAACTTTAACTTACTAAGCTAATTAGTAATAGTTATAAGAAGGCTTTTATCCTATAGTTGTCTGAAGTTACTATACTATATAATATATAATAACCCTAGCTATCCTAGCTTTCTATATAGGTTATAAGGTATATATTCTTATATATTTCTAATTATTATTTATGGAGGTATTAAGACTCTTATATATAAAGTTTATTGCAGAGTCCTAATTATCCTACTAGAGTTCTAACTATAGGTATAATTTATAAGCTGCTATAGCTATAATATATAAAGCACTATAATTATTATATATATACTTTAGTATAGCATGTAAACTACTATGATTATAATATATAATACATTATATTTATAATATATAAGCTAAGGTATAGTATACATTATAATATAATTATAACATATTAGCTGTTATAGTTATAATATATAAGGTCTTATAACTATAATCTATATGATTTGGATGCCTTCTAATATCTAATAAAAAATAAACTTCTATATATTTACTTTATTTACTTAAGAACTACTGGGTGTAAAAGAGTAAAATAAGTATATATTTATAAAGCGGTTTTTATAAAGTTATCTTATATAGAAATATTATAGAATTCCTTATTATTGCTATTAGGATAATAAAAATAGAAATTCTTTATATATCAGAATAAATCTAATATCTACGTATACAATGTATATGATTAATATATAGCTTTTTTCTATCAAAATATTTAAAGCTTAATAGAAAATAAAAGGAGACAAACTATGTAAAATTGTAAAACTTAAAGCCTTTGAAAAATAAAAAAGGTAGGACTCTTAAGATATCTTTTCTTAGAATTTATATAAAATTCGCTTAGACTTTCGTAAATTTAGAAGTTTAATTGAGATATTAGCTATATTTTCCTCTATATTTATGTAACATATAAAGATATTTTGATTTCTAATAAAAGCTCTTATATAGTAATGTCTCATGTCTATATGTTTCACCTTTTTATAGAATTTAGGATTCTAGTTAGTTTTATTATTATTAAATTATTTATAGAAATCTAAAGTTCTCCAACTTTACATAATTTTAATTTTAACTCTATATAATTGTAATAATAGTATAAATAATTTAGTCTTTTATAGATATCTAATAGAATTATATACATAACTTTAGAAATGAATAAAGCTACTATTCTTTATCTTATAATTGAATAACTTATGATATTGCTATTGCTTTTGAAATAGAAAATATGAGAAGTATACTTTCTATTATTTAGATCTTTTACTTCATCTAAATTAATATATCTTATAATTCTTTAATACAAAATACATTTTTACAATTATAAATAAATGTATATTCTTTATTATTATTTAAAAACTCCTATATATAATTAAGAATTGAGAAAGGTTAATTTAAGTTGTGGGTAAATTAAGAATAAGGTATTAATATAAAAGTAATATTGAACTTTACTTTTAGAGTTGAATATAATAGAACTCCTATTTCTTATTATAACTTTAAAATATTTGATTTTAAAGTCTTTTCTTTATTTTTGAGTAATTTAAAGTTATTATTTATGAAAGTTTTAAATTGATAAATTGTCTTCTCTCTATACTTCTTAATACCTTTCTTGATATATTTATTGTAATTAATAGTAACTATTTTTTACTTTGCATCTATAAATAGATTATAATTAAAAATATAGAAAGTTCTCTTATAATCCCAAACTTTTATTGTCTTTGTAAAGAATTATAGACATATATAGCTATTTTTTAATTATTTATAATTAGGGGTATATTGTCAATGTAATAAGCTAAAATAAATATATAAAATACTTTTCTTTAATATAAACTATTCTATTATAAAGAAACGTAATAAATCCTATTGAATAAAGAATATTCTTTACATAATTATACTAAAGCTAAAGACTCTATTTTAAACTATATATTACTCTATTTAATAACAAATTAAAGGTGCGGTTTTTATTATTCTTATAAGTATTAATATTCATATTCAGATCAACTTCCAAAGAATTCTTTCTTATAATAAAACAAAATCTAGTTAGTAGATAAATATACATAGGCTTATTAATATTAATATAAGTAAATACTATAGTAGTATTATATTATCTTAAAGTCTTTTTTAAATAAATAGAAAGAATTATTATATATTTCCAACTTTTAAGCTTATAAGTATTAGAATGAATAGATAAGTAGGTAAATTAATAGTTAAGTTATTACTATAGATAAATGTGAAAACAGGAGAAATGTAATGTAATAAAAGTAGTTTTCTTAATATGAGGACTTATTCAAAGTATTTATAATAGTAATAGTTAAATAGAAGGAGAAATATAATTTTAATTAATAGTATAATCAACTATTTCTTATTATTATTTATAGAGATATTAAGGTTTTTATATAGAAGGTTTATTTTAGAGTTCTAGCTATACTACTAGAATTCTAACTATACCACTAGAATTTGAATAATAATTGTAATATATAAGTTATTATAATTATAATATATAAGGTGTTATATTTATAATATATATATCTTAATATAATATGAGAAATCGAGGAAGCTACCCGAAGGAGCCTCTAGGCACTATACAGAAGGTATATGAAGAAGCAAAATAGCTTGTATTATTACTACTGAAATACGGTATATATAGAATATTTAAGCCCTTGAAACATCACCTTTAGGGTATAGCCCGAGGCCTAATTTTGTAGCCTATATAGCTATATCTATTTCATTATACAGCCCCCTAGGCGTTAGATATTATTAATAGCTAGAGGAAGCTATTCCTAGTAGTTCTCTAAATATAAAATATATTTAAAATATTAAAAGCATTTAAAATATTTAAATAACTATTCTTAGGTGAAAGCAATAAGGCTCTTAAACTATAAAGTAAAAACAACAAAGCTTTCAAACCTCCAAGCTAGGCTTATAGCTTATTATCTATATAAAAATAAATAATCCTAAATAGCTTCTACTATCTAAAAATAACCTCTCCTACCTTTTTCAAACATTCTTATAAAAAGTAGGGGGATCCTAAATATAGTTCTAGAAGTATCTCTAGTACTCTATAAAACTACTACCTTCTTATTTTTTCTTTAAGGATATATAACTACTCGAGATTAATATATAGGCTTAAGAATATACTTATTAAAAGTATACTATATAAAGTATAACTACTAAACTAAATGAAATTATAAGATTTACCCTCTTTAGAATACCTCCTACTTATTATAACCCTTATACTTTCTATACCCTATCCTACTAATAATATAAAAGTATTATTCTAAGTATTTAATCTTAATAAGAACTAAAACCTAATAAGGGCTAAAACCTAACTATTAAGTAACCTATATCTTCTTCTAATATATAAAACTTATTCTTATAATAACCTAGAAGGTATATTTTAAATAATAACTAATTATTAAAATATTAACTATTTATTGAAACTATTACAAAAAATAGAGTTTTAACTCTTCCTAAATTATTAGGATTAGCCTCTTTTTAAGGTCGGATTTTTACTACCTTAAGTATATAACCTAAATAATATTATTTAAAATATCAACTTCACTCTATAACTTAGTTAAACTAAGGTATTTTATATAAACTCTTAAACTTTTTCTACCCCCCTAGATATACTAAATAATATTAATATATCTGAAAAATAATATTTAGATTTTTAGATATAACTACTATAAGCTAAGTTTATTATAACTAAAGGAATACTATTTCAAAAGTAACTAATCTAAATATAAATAAAGTAAAGAAGTAAGAATAAAGTAAAATTAAAAGAAGGAGAAATAGTTAGCCTAATAGTATAATAAGGATACTATAAAGATACCCTTAAGAGGTCGATAGTATTAATATTGAAAGAGATATATAGGAACGCCTCGAGATAAATAGTACTATATATATATCAGAAGGATCAAAAAGAAGTTCTTATATATACAAATATTCAAATTTTAGTAAAAGAAAGTTGTTGAAATTATTATAACTATTCGAATTTTAGTAAAAGAAGGGTTTAAGTATTTAAAAATACTAAACGCTAGGCTTATAACTATGAGAAATCAAAGATGCTACCCAAAAGGGCCTCTAGGCACTATATAGAAAGTATATGAGGAAGCAAAATAGCTTGTATTATTACTACTAAAATGCGGTATATGCGGGATATTTAAGCCCTTGAAACATCACCTTTAAGGCGTAGCCTGAGGCCCAATTTCGTAGCCTACGTAGCCATATCTATTTCATCACATATAATAAATAGATTATTATAACTATAATATATAATATACTATAATTATAATATATAAGCTAAAGTATAATATGTATTATAATATAGTTATAATAAACTAGCTATTATAACTATAGTATATAAAGTATTATAATTATAGTATATATAGTTTGAACTACTTCTAATATTCTATAAAAGAATAAATCTCTATATATTTTCCTCATTTACTTAAGAATTATTAGGAGTAAAAAGGTAAAATAAGTATATATTTATAGAGCAGGTTTTATATAACTTACTTAAATAGGAATATTATTAAACTTCTTATTACTTCTATTAGAATAATAGAAATAGAAGTTCTTTATATATTAAATAAATCTAATAGTGTTTTATAAGGTATATTTTACTAGTATATAGCTTACTTATATAGAGATTTATAGAACTTAACAAAAGGTAAAAAGAGAGAAAATATTTAAAGTTATAAAACTTAAAATCTATAAAAGGTTAAAAAGGAAGGAAGTTGGAAATATCTCTTGAAATTTAGATACGATTCATTTAAATTTTATGAAGCCCAGAGGTCTAGTTAAAATACTAGTTATATTATCTTCTATATTTATATAATATATCAAGATACTTTTATTTCTAATAAAATCTCCTATAAAATAATATCCTGTATCTATATATTTTACTTTTTTATAGAATTTAGGATTTTTAGATAGTTTTATTTCCTACATAGTTATAAATGAGAATCTTAGGTTTTCTAACTTTAGATAACTTTCATTTTAAATCTATATAATTATAATTATAATATAAATAAGTTATTTTTATAGGTATCTAATAGAATTATATATCTAACGTTATAAGTAGATAAAACTATTATTCTTTATTTTATAATATCATACTTTATAATATTATTATTTCTTTTTAAACAGAAAATATAAGAAGAAGTAGAGTTTCTATAATTTAAATCTCTTGTTTAATCTAAATTAGTATATCTTACAATATTCTTAATAGAAGATTTATTCTTATAATTATAGATAAATCTATATTCTTTATTATTATTTAAATAATTCTATATATAATTAACAGCTAAAAATAAGTTTTATCTAAATTATATGTAAATGAAGAATAGACTATTATTACAAAAGTAATATTAAGCCATGTCTTTAGAGCTAAATATAATAGAACTCCTATTTTGTATTGAAACTTTGAAATATCTTCTTTTAAAGCTTTCTCCTTATTTTTGAATAATTTGAGATTATTATCTATAGGAGTTTTGAATTTATAAAAGGTTTCTTTTTTCTTTTCTTTACTAATCTTTTTTATATATTTATTTTAATTAATAATAATTATTTTATCTTTTTAATTTATAGATACATTATAACTAGGAAAAATAGAAAGTTCTCTTCGATTTTAAATATTTATTTTCTATTATAAAGAATTATATATATGATTAGCTTCTTTTAAATCATCAATAACTAGTAGTATATTATTAATATAATATGTTAGAATAATTATATAGGAATTTCTATTTAAAATGAAACCTACTTCGATTAAAGGAGAAATAATAAATCTTATTAAATAAAGAATATTCTTTAGATAATTATACTAAAGTCAAAGACTATATTTCAAACTATATAATACTTTATTTAATAAACAAATAAAGATTCTATCTTTATTATTCTTATAAATGTTTTTATCTATATTTAGATTAAAGTCTAAAAGGTTCTTTTTTATATTAAAGTAAAATCTAATTATTATATAAATATATATAAGTTTATTAATATCAGTATAAGTAAGTACTATAGTAATACTTTATTATATTAAAACTTATTCTATATAGATAGGAAGAATTATTTTATCTTTCTGATATTTAGGCCCATAGATAGTATTAAAAGTTTCTAAATAGTTAATATCTAAATATTAATTATAGCTTTGAATTATTTATTTAGTCTTATATATAGTTTCTTCAATTATATTATTTATCTTTACTTCTTAAACCTACTTACAACTTAGAATATTAATATTTTTGATATTAATTGTAGATAGAAGTATTACTTTCTGACTATTTATAAAGTTTATTCATTCTATTTCTTCTATCATAATTAGAATCTAGTTTTTATATCTGGGAGATTTAGATATTTAAATGAAAGAGGTAGGTTTTTCTATCTCATTAATTAATAAATCATAAGAAGCTTAATTATCTTTATTAGTATTTTTATATAGTTTTATACAACTATTTAAATTACGATAGTCTAAAATAATAAAAAAGTACTTTCTTTATAAGTGTTATAGTTTTTTTATCTTTATCCAATATAATAAGCAAATTAATATGTAGGTCAGATTCTCCCAGAATATTATCATTATTTTCCATATTTAATTCTAATATTTTATTACTTTTGGTTATTTTAATATTTAGATCTTCTTTAGGAATTATTCTAGTTATTTCTTGAATTTTAGTAGTGGGATTTATTAAAGACTTATTATTATTATTATTTTGACCTATACTAGAAATAGAACGTTCTAGACTTAAAATAAGATTATTATTATTAGGCTAACTAAGTTTTTAATTATTAGAACTATTTTCTAAATGAATAGATAAAAGTAACTCCTTTTCTATGATATAAAAAGTACTTTCTAAGATTTTTATATTTCTAGATTATATAGCTGTTTCTTTATTAAAATCCCAAATCATATAGGTATTATTATATAAGTTATAATAACTCCTTTATAAACTTTTATATCTATTTTATCAATATTAAGATCCTTATTTTTATAATAGTAGAAATTACCAAATATTTTCATATTATTTATATTAGGCTTTGTTTTATTTTTCGATTTATAGGGAACTTTGAAATCTTTAGAATTATAAGTAGTTATATTATATATATATATAAGTTATTAAGATATCGTCCTATATATAATAAGATAGATTTAAGTCATAAATTAGGATTCTAATTTTATTAATTAGAATTCTTATTATTCGTTCTATTGAAACTTTTAAACTTATAAATATAAAGAAGTCTAATATTATGAATAATATTGAAATAGGAATAAATATCTTTTATTCCTTTATTAGTAAATCTATTACTTCTATTAGTATTAAATTCTTTTACTTTTCTCTTATTATTATTATGATTATTATTTACTTACTCTTTAAATTTGAGAAAGATTTTCAAAACCTCTTTAGCTAGTTTAGTCTTTAATAAAAGTCCTTAAGGAAACCTAATTGATTTATTAGTAGAAACAATAAGTCTATTAAATCTTTTATATATCATAAGAATTATATATCTATATAAATTTAAATTAGTATAATTTAAACAGTAAAGATTTTGACTCTATTCTTTATTAGCTTTATTAATATTATTAGTAAAGTTTCTTTTGATACAAATGTTATAAATCGAAAGAATATCTATTGAATTTAATTTATAAGATAATAGTTGTATTAAAGGTCTTTAATCTATTTAAAGTCATATGCCTCTAGAGACCTTTTAAAACAAGCTACACCTAGTAGTTAGCTCTTGCCTCATTTACCCTCTAGATACTAAGTCACCATACTAGATACCCGCTACCACCCTATACCCGCTACCCCGCATTCCTCCTAAAATACTACTATTACTACATCACTACTACTACTATAATTAGAATTTTATTACAACTAGTTAAAAATAAAAATATTTTAAAAGTCCTAGCTTCTTCAGAATACCTTCTCATTCTAAAATAGATATATTTATTATAATCTCTAAGGTTCAAACTAGTACTGCTATTACAAAAGTTATATAGCTTTATAATATTCCTTAAAGAACTTTAAGTAGTTATATTAATAGTTATACTATATACTATAAAAATAAGTATACTTTTTAGAAGGTTTTATTTTCTTAAGAAATATATCTTATTATATAAATTCTTATTTAAATATACCTTAGTTTTCCTATTACTTAAAAATACTTCATAGGTTTTATTATTGAGTTTATATTTAATTCTTATAGTAATTCTCAACTTTTTAAATATTACTAGATTTATAGTTTTTTATATTGTTATCTTTCTTTTTGAAAACCCTTTAAGGTTAAACTACTAATTCTATATATATTATAAGTATAATATTTAAAATACTTTAAGTATATTTTAATTAGTATAAAATCTCTAAGATTAAAACTATCCCTACTTATTACTATTAGAATATAGATAAAATTACGATTTAAAAAGATTTAGGATATAATAAGATAGTAATTATCTCTTCTCTAACTAAAAAGGTTTATATCTAGAAATTTAATATATATATTAATATTATTATATTAAAATATATTTCTACTATAAGTAAGAAGTTTTATCTACTAGTTATTCTTACTAAGAAGACTATATAAAAGTAATAATTCTTAGAAAAACTTATTTCTTATATTTATTAGTCTTCTTAATAGTTAGAAAATAGATAGATATTAAATAATACTATTATAAAATAGTTAATCGAGGTTTTTAACCTTTAGCTAAAGTCTATAAGTAGAAATATAGGAATATAATATTTACTAATACTAAATAGTTATAATAGTTATATTATATTTAAATTTATATAGGTATATTATAACTAGTTAATTTACTTATTATTTCTATTATTATATACTATTTATATTATTTAACTATTTAACCTATTTATATTTAAACTATTTAAAGTAGTTTACTATAATACTATTAACTATTATATAATCTTTATAAATAGCTTATTCTTCAAAAAGCTTAAATTTTTTCTTACTATATTATAGTATAAGAGTAAAATATAATAATAATCAATATATAAACTAAGTAGTATATTATAAGTATATATCTAAAGTATAATAAGATAATCCTTCATAGCTACTAGTAAGCTTTAAATAATAGCATTCGAAAGCTTAAAATACTAAAATAGATATCTTTCAATATTTCTATAGATATTAAGTTTATATTGAAAAATCTTATAAAGTTATAGGATTTCTATAGTATTAATACTATAGCTCTTTTTTAATATATTATATTATAAGTAATATAGAAGAATGTATAGTAATTATTATTTATAATAAGAAAAACTATTAATTTATAATAAGTAATTATAATTTGAAAGAACTTTAAAATATAAAAATTAAATATTAAATTAGAAGTATATATATCTAAAAGGAAAATAAACATTAATATAAACCTAAATAATATATTTATTTTAATTCTAGTTATTCAGAAGTTATATATAATTACTTAAAGATTAACCTTTAAATTTAGATAAGATATATAAGTATAAGAGATCGAATTTGAATTACTCTAGAACTAGTTTTATATAATAAAATAGTAGTAATATTACTAGTAGTTAAAAGTAGCTAGTTTGATAACCTTAGATTTGTTCTAAAATCAGGCTAAAAGTAGGTAGTAGGTATAGAGTAGTAGTAGGTATTTAGTGTGGTGACTTACTAGTTCTGAGGAACTATTTAAATAGAAGAAACCTCAGGTAGTAATAATATAGTTAGTTAATACAATAGCTAACAAATAGAAGGTATATAGATACTTATATTTATAATAGTTATCCTTCAGGGGATTATAGTTAGTCATATAATACTAATACTACTTAGCTAGTAATACTTATTGCTAGTTATTAACCGTTACGAGCTATAAATAGCTACTAGTAAGAACTAATAGCTAGTAGTAATTATTATACTTAGTTTATATAAGTAGAAGGTATATAGCTACTAGTTATAGTTACTTACCACAAGATTCCAACCTACTACTCTTACTATAAAATAGTAAAAGCTAGCTAGACGTTAAATTACTACGTCAAGCGGGATTTAATTAATAAGATAAATTTAAAATATCATCTTTTAAACTATTTGTAATTTTTATATGAATAGTATCTAAATAGTTATATAAAAGTCTAATATTTTATAACATAGTAATAAAAAGAATAATGTCTTTTTATAAAATGAGAATATTAAATTTATATAAGTTATTTTTCCTAAATCTTACTATTGAAGTAGAGTTCCTTTCTATATTATATAATATAAATAATTACTAGAAGATTAATATAATTCTTATAATATTAAGTTTACTTTAAAATAATAAATTACCTCCAAATTCTAAAATATAATAGATTTCTTTTAATATGAAAGTTTAACGTTTGAGAAATATTTTTAAGTCTCCTATTTTTCTTACTATAAAATATATAATACTTCTCTATTTAATCTATTTTGAAATTAGTTTTAAATGAAGTAAAATAGATTTATTCTTAACTATATAAATAGTAGTAGTAGTATCTAAGTAAAAATGAATATTTCTATAGTTTTCTCTTTTAATTCAAGTCTTATAATTTCTAATAACTTATTAATTTATCAAAACACCCTAGAGTCTTATTGTTATTATTATTTCCTTTTATAAAGGATGTTTAGATATTTCTTATATCTTTAGAAATATTTCTTTTTGAAAAAATATATTAATATCTGTATCTCTAGAAGTAAACTCTTTAGATTTAAAACTTTCTTTATCTTCTTATTCTTGGTCTTCTATTTCATTATTTTCTTTAGTTTTAGTTGAAGTAATATTAATAAATTTTACATCTTTCTTTTTAAGTGATTTCTTATATGTATTTTTATTTGTAACTAGGATATTCTTCTAGTAATTGAAAGTTCTTTCTAGATAAAAAATAAGTTAGGTTTCTTTAATATAATTAAAGAACATTTCTTTCTATTTTTCATATAGTTTTTTAGTAATTCTAAAATTCATCTTTTTCTCAATATTCTTAATATAATTAGTTAAGTTATTGTTTCTTCTTTTAAATGTATCTGTTAAATTAGAAAATAATTAATTTAAAGTATAGGCTTTTTTATTGAACCTTAAATTCTAAGTTATAGAGATAGTAGAGGTTTTATAAATAGAATCAAGACTATCTAAAATATAAATAAGAATTACTTATTTAAATAATTCTAATTTACTTTAAGATAAACTGTTAGTTAATCTTTGATTTGTATTTATAATTCTTCTATGTTATTACAATTATTTAAAGTAATATTAAAGAATGCTTATGAATTAAAAGATTTATTAGTAAATCCTAAGGATTTATAGAGTTTATATGAATATTTAAATATTAAGAAAATATCTATATTATTTTTAATAACTGAACGAAAGCTATTACTATAATATATTTGTATATAACTTAGAGTTTTTTGTTTTTATCCCTATTTGTAGAAGTAATAGATTTAGTAATATCTATAAAAATATCATTATCAATAAATGAAATTTAATTTAAATAATAAAATCTTATAATTATTACTTCCTATTAATTTAAAAATAGTAATGTTTCTAAAGTCACTTATTTCATTAAAATAAAATATATTACTAAAATATATACTTATGAAAGAGTTTTCTAAAAAGATATAAAAGCCTTATAATATATAGTATAAAAGAAAACAATATATTCTAAAAAGATAAAAATGAAAGATTAAAATCCTTCTTTTTTATTTAAAATGAAGATATAACTTAAAGAATAAATCTAAAAACTAGAGATTTAAATCTCAGTATTTTCCTTCTCTTTTCAAAATAAACTTAATTGTTTCCTTCTTATAAAATCAATTGAAAATCATTGTAAAATTCAAGATAAAAAGAGTTAATTTTCCCTATAAGTTAATCTTTTTACTATTAAAATAATTTGAAAACAAAGAAGAAATAAATTTAAGAGATATACAAAAAAGTAGTTAATCAAGAATAAGTCCTAAATATATAAAGAATTAAGAGGAGCTGAAATAGGTAGAAACTTAGATCTTTAAATATTAAAGTAACCTGTTAAATAAAGTTAATCTTTTATAAACATAAAGTAATTCCAATAAGATATTTAGTTTTTATAAAAGTACTAAAAAGATAGAGATTTTAATAGATTTTATTATGATATTTAATCTTTATAAATAAATAAGAAAGGTAATTCTTTTAATAATACAATAAAGAGTCTTGAGGATAAAAAGAGTTAATCTTATAATCTATTAGAATATATAGATAAGGAGGCAAATTAATAGTTAAGTTACTATTATCAATAATTATATAATTAGAAGAAGTATGATATAATAAAAGTAGTTTTCTCAATATAAAGACTTATTTAAAATATTTATAATAATGATAGCTAGATAGAAGAAGAAATACTAATATAGCTAATAGTATAATCAACTATTTCTAACTATTATTTGTAGAAATATTGAGATTCCTATATAGAGGGTTTATTTTAGAATTCTAGTTATATTACTAGAGTTTAAATTATATCATTAGAACTCTGGCTATAGCTATAGTATATAGGCTACTATAGCTATAATATATAGAGTATTATAACTATAATATATATATCATAATATAATATATAGGCTATTATAGATATAATATATAATATATTATAACTATAGTATATAAGTTAAAGTATAATGTATACTATAATATAGCTATAATATACTAGCCACTATAACTATAGTATAAAAGGTATTATAATTATAGTATATATAGTTTGAATTACTTCAAATATCTTCTAAAAGAATAAACCTCTATGTATTTACCTTATTTATTTAAAAGGTATTAGAGGTAAAAAGGTAAAATAAGTAGGTATGTATAGAACGATTCTTATACGATTTATTCATATAGAAATATCGTAGAACTTCTTATGACTTCTATTAGAATAATAGAAAAAGAAGTTCTTTATATATTAGAATAAACCTAATAATCATTAGTTACTTACGTATTCTTTTGTTTATTATCTTTTTAATTTTATGATTTCTATCTCTATTGGCTCTACGGCCTGATTTTACTCTAGAATTACTTTGTTTCTAAATGTTTATAATTATTAAGTAGGAGAATACTATCTCCCTAGTTGCTTTTTATATAATTTATGACAGTTATAGTTTTTATAACTTTCATAGTAGCCTTCTTATACTTTTATATTATATAATTCTTATAAATATAGTCTTCCCTACTATATTTATAGTACTAATAGGTATTCTAATAATCTCTAGAGTATTCTTTAGAAGTAGAAAAAAACTATTAGAACTTTAATATTATTTCTATTTCTTCATTATATAGTTATTATAATATTACCTTTTATATTATAAATAGTAAGTTTCTAGTAGGACAGTTAGTAATAAGTAGGTATTCTTTTTGTATATCTTAATTTCTAAGTTATATCCTAAATCTTTAATAATTAGAATTCATATTCAGAAGGGAACTTAATTATAATAAGTAGTTTTTAAAAATAAGAGAATAATATAGCTTTTAATAGGAAGATTTAAATTATATCTAAATATATATACTTTCTGATATTAATTAGAATTTCTTTAAATTAAAATAGAAAAAGAATTAGATATTTATTTTCTTTCTATTAGAAGTTTTATAATTAAGTCATAATATGAAACTCATTATTTAGATCTAAATAAGTCTTATTAAGATAACTTATAAAATTATCTAAATAATAAGAATTTCTTAGTCTTCTAGTTATATAGTAAGATTTAACTACTTATTAAAAATGAAAGTTTAAATAGGAATAAATTGAATATTAATACTTCTAATTATTATCAAAGAAGTAATAGTTAATCTTAAGTTTGACTTTTATTTATTAGATCTATTTTTACTATTCTTTCTACTTAGCTGAAAACCTTAGGAATAAGAAAAAAGGCTTTTTCTAATAATAAATTACTAATATGAATATAATAATATTATTAATCTTAAGGATTAATATCTTAATAGATATTATTCTAAAAGCTATTAAGATATCTTAATATAAGTTAGAAATACTTACTATAGAAGCTATTGAGAGATTACTACTTATTATAATACTTCATCTTATTAATTTATATATAAGCTTATTAATTCTCTAGGAGAGAAAGCTTAAAATATATTATATTTATTATTAAAGTAATTTACTTATAAAGCTACTATTTATAGGGATATCTTAAAGGGTTTTAACATTTTTTATTATTCTTTGTATTAATTAGTTAGTTACATATTATATAATATTTTATCCTAAGAGCTTTATTTAATTAAATTATATATTTAATTAGTAGGAAATGATATTTAACTTAATATTATCTATATCGTAGATAGAACTGAATTCTAAATGTATAAAAGGCTAGGCTTAGGCCTATTTAACTATAAATAGTATAAAATACTATTTATTTAAAACTAAGGGGTAAAAGAGAAGCTCTTATTAATACCTTGAAAAGTCTATATATATAATACTACCTGAGGCTTCTTAAAGTTCTACTTCAATAAGAGGGTTAATATTAGATACCTAGGTATAGCCCTAGCTGGGTATCTAGGCGTAGCCTATAATAATACTATTATATTTTCCTCCATATAATAGTATTAATATTAAACTATTTTATTTATATATCTAAAGATTTAAGTTACTATATAAGTTTAATTCAACTATTTATACTAGTATTCTTAAGTTTTAAAGTATAGAGATTATAGAAAACTATATAGAGTTTTAAACGTCTTTCTATAAAGTTTATAATATTCTTTATATAAACTTCTTTAGTAGTATTTATTAGAAGTTATTAATCTTTTTCATAATCTACTTTTTTAGGAATCAAACTTTTACGAATATTGAATCTAAGCATTTTAAAGGTTTATTAGTATTATTTAGTTCTTAGAAAATTACTTAAAAATAGTTTTTAAAAGACTCTAAGAAAAAACTTTAATAAGTAGTTATTTTAAAATTAAAGTCATTTTATAAATTATAAGATTCAACTTTTACTTCAAAGATATTAGAATAAATAAGCTATTAATTAGCTTTATTAAGAATTTAAAAAAAGGTATTTTCAATAAATATTTTAATATTCAAAATATATTAAACTATTATAATATATATTTTATAACTTAGTAACTTTGTAATATTATAAGACTTTTCGTTATTATATATAGTTAGAAGCTAGAGTCTAGTATATATTCTCTATATCTAAATATAGCTAAGTATACTATACTAAATTCTATTTTAAGTAGTTTAAGTAGGATAAGGTCTATGGAGACAACACTAGCGCCTGAGGTTTAACTAGTACAAACTCTACTTCTTAAGTGCGTTATTCTATTATACGTAATTAGGGGGTAAAATCTAATATATACTCTATATAACTTAATATAGCTATGTATACTATATAAAGCTCTATTTCAAGTAGTTTAAGTAAGATAAAACTTATAGAAATAGTACTAATGCCTAAGGTTTAATTAGTATAAATTCTACTTCTTAAGTATATTATTCTTAATATACCCCCTTAGTCTTAAGTATTCTACCTATAAGTTAGTCTTTTTAAATAATACTAGTTAAACTTTCTATTTATATTTTATAAGAAGTTTTTTCTATTACCTTATTATTCTTATTAAACTTCTACTTTTTTAATAAGAAGAATAGTATTATTTATAAGCTATTTAGGCACTTCTTATTAACTAGAAGGTATTTCTAATACTTCTAAGCTTTTAATTCAACTTTTTATTATTATAATTTAAATTCTAACTAACTATTAAAAGTCTTATTGAAATCCTTAAATACTAGAAGCCTTTTTTAAAACTCTTCTTCTTATTATAATTTCAAATAGTTTAATTAATCTATTATATTAATCTCAATAATAAAAATATTAAATTAGTAATTTTAGAAAGACTTTATAAAGTTATTAATTATAAGGTTTCCTAAAGGTATATATTTAATTTGAAAATATCTCTATATAACTTCTTATTATAACTAGTAATTATAAATATCTATATATTATAATTTTATATATAATTATACTATTTTAATAGTTATAAAGTATGTAGTTTACTAATTATTATATTAGATTTGAATAGTAAGGTAAAGCTTATATATCTTACTTCTATTAGATATATTTATTATAAAGTCTACTTAGAATATAATAATAAGGTATTTAGTAAAAATAACTTCTTAAATAACTTAAAATAATACTAAAAACTCTACTTTGATTATTAAAATAGTAATAATTTCTTATTTATTAACTTACTATACTATTAAACCTCTAAAGAAATATATAATATATATTTAAAAGCTTTTTTAATTATTACTATTATCTATAAAACTAGTATCTATAATAACTATAAAGCTATTGGAAAAGATCTCTAGCCTTATAATTAAATTTAAAGTAGAAGCTCTTTATCTCACTAAAATATTATATTATTTATTTAGCTTCTATATAATAGTTATCTAAAGGGTTTTAGTTAAAATATAATAATAAGCTTACTCTATAGGCAATATTTAGTCTTATTATAATTATAGTATAGTTAATAAAGCTAATATCTTATTAGTAATATTTAATTTCTATATAAAAAGCTTAATTATACTATAATAGGAGTTTTTTAATTTTTAGAAAGGTTTTAAAGTATTTAATATATTATATATATTTTATAAGATACTTAAGAAGCTTTTTAATATATACTACTTATAAGAACTATAGCTATTATACTACTTAATCTTAAATAACCTTAATACTAAGAAACTACTTTAGGTTTTTACTTCTCTTAAGATAATACTTTTTTTAAAAGTTTATTAATAATATAAGTATTTTGAGTACGTCTTCTAAGGGGAATAAAAGTATATAATTATTAATATAAAAAAAGAAGATAATATACTTTTTAAGCTAATAATATAACTTTCTTATAATAGGTTTAAAGCTAAAATACTTAGAGCTTACTTCTAAATAGTATTATTATAAGAAAAGAGACTTCTATAAGTTATATAATATTTTATTAAAATAGTAAATCTTATTTAATATTTCGTAACCCAATAGTATTTCTATATAAATAACCTTATTAAATATTATATATATAGAAATATTAACTAATATGAAAAGTATAACCCATATAATTAAACATAAAAGTACCCCAATTAAAAACATCTAAGCTAAAAAAGAAGAGTTTTCAGAAAAGCCGCAAAATACATATAAATAGGTCTATTGTAGTCTATAGTAGTAGAATGAGATCTACTAATTATAATTAGGTTTAGTAAAGCTTAGCTTATAATATATACCCCTCCTTCTAATTAACTAATAAAATAGCTATAATAGTAATACTATTAGCCTAATCTTCTTATTAATTAATACTACTTAGGTATTTATATATTATAGTATATTTTATTATTAAAGCTTTCTATTAATTTATACTTCTCTTTCTTGTTTTATAAACCTTATGAAATTATTATAAATTAATAATTACTATTATTATTATATTTTAGTCTTACTACTAACTTAATATATTAAACTAATTAACCCTTTTTCTATATTACTATTTATTTCTTATTTCTTTTATAGGTTGACTAATTATTACTTTATCTCTCTATTATCTTACTAATATTATTCTCTTATAGTAAATTATAATATTACTTTTATAACTATAGTAATAAGTTATAATCTATTCCTCAATCCCTTATTAATTATTTCTAACCCCTAGTAACCCCTTATTATGAAAAACTTTAAAATTAAGAGTTATTTCTATAAGCTTAATGAGGAACCTACTACTAATAAGGCTACTAATAACCCCCTATTAAATTGATATTGGCTATTTATTCCCCTACCACCCCTATATCACCTACTTATTCTTCTATTACTTATAGTAGTAATAATAATAATAATAATAATAATAAGAGTAAGGAAAATGCTAAAAGTATAAATAATAGAAATAAGGAGAAAGAAGCTATTCCTCCTAAATATATTATAACCCCCCTTCTACTATATACTTTTCTAAATATCTTATTAAAGTTTCTATTAATAATAAGACTATAGTTTTATATTAAGTATATTTATACTACTTCTTCTACTTATATATCTCCTATTACTACTAGCTAGAATACTTCTTATAAACTCCCCTATTTCACCTATATTACTTATATTATTATAAATAATATTCCCCTTAGTATTAAAAATATTAACCTTTATTATAATATTCTCAATATATAATAGCTACTCTTTTTAATTATTCTAGAGATTAATATAGAATTATAATAACTAATACTACTTACTACTCTTATTATATTAAGCTTACTTTTAGCTATTAGTATAATAAGGTTAGAATATAACTATATGCCTCAGACTTTCTATCTATTTATTCTAATATTTTCTAGATAAATAAAACTACTATTATTACTTAATATACTTTTATTAATATCTATACTAACTTTTTAACTAAGGATAACTTTATTATTTATAGTTATTATATAAGACTCTTAATTATCTTTCTAAGTCTATAATTAATATATATTCTATAGAAGAATACTTTTAGTAAAATTCATACTACTTTCTATATAATTATTATAAAATAAACTAAAGAAGAAAATACTACTATTAAAACTTATTCTACTAATTATTATAAAGCTAAGAAATATAACTTTGATATAACTATTATATTACTATCTCCTACTTACCTAGTTTCTTCTATTAACATTATTCCTATTTCTCTTATTTATAAGGAGACTTTTATTCTTTCTAAATAATACTACTCTTTCTTAGAACTCTAGATTTATATAAGTATTATTCTCCTTCTATTCTTATTCTAATACTAATAAATATTTAGGTTACTAGCTATTATTCTTAAGCTAGAACTCTCCTACTTCTAATCTATTATTTATTTATCATCTATATACCTATTACTACTATTATACTTTTTAAAGCTTAAAATAGTTCTTCTAGTTTTTAGATATAATATTATCTACTCTTCTAATACTACTCTATCTAATATATAAATAATATAATTATAGTATTTTAACTCTAAACTTTCTATATAAACTAATCTAAAATATATACTAAATTACTATTACTAATTTCAATTAATTTATACTTCTCCTTATAAGTATTAAGTATTATAATATCTTCTAATAAATATAATAGTTTCTTTATAAACTATATATAACTTATCTATTTAATATAAACCTCCTTCTAATAACTTTATCTAATATACTTCTAATATATTACTAATACTTCTTTAACCTCCTACTTATTACTCCTTCTATTATCTTATATTAGGAATAACTAGTAATTATATATAATCTATCCTAATAATAGATCCTAAGTAGCTTTATATAAAGTATTAATATAAAACCTAAAGTAAATACTACTAAATATATTCAACTCTATTACTATAAGTATAATAATATTTAGTACTTTATATTTATAATATAGCTAATTAAACTTCTTATATAAATAAAGTAAATAGTAGTTAGCTATATATAACTATATTTTATCCCTTCTTTCAAACTTCTTAATAATCTTCTATTAACTATCAATAGATTCTTCTATTTTCTACTAAATAAATACTATAGCTATCTAAACTATCTTTATTACTTCTACTAATTTATTAACTAAATTATTAATATTCTATTAATATAAATCTTCTATATTCCTACTTATATTATAGATTTATATAAAATCTATATAATATTTATATTTTAAGAAGAAAAAGCTAACTCTTATTACTAATACTATATAATCATTAAAAACTAATTATATTATTAGAAAATAAAGCTCTTAACTATGCTAAGTATAACTAATAACTATATAAAAATATACTTCTATTTCCTAATTAAATTATTTAGTAATTCTATTAGTCTACAAGTAATATATAATACTTAAGTATTATTTTATACTAGTAAGGTTGTAAAACCTCCTCTAAAGATAGTTAGTCTAATCACTCCTTTAATTACTAATCATTATTCTTAAGATCTTATAAAACTAAAAAATAGTAGTTTAGGAACTATTCTATATATTCTTCTCTTCCTATTATTACTATAAGCTTTAATATAACTAACTTACCCAATTAGTCTATAATTACCTATATAAAATAAATATTACTCTTAGTTAATATAAATAATTTAATAATAAAATCTATTATAATATTACTATAAACCCTCTCTAGTATAAATAATAATTATAGAAACCCTTTTTTCATACCTTTCTAGACTATATTAATATCATAAGTATTATAGTTCTATATAAAGTATTATATATCCTATAAGAAACCTAACTAGTAATATTAGTATAATACTACTCTAAATATATTATTCCTCTTAAAATAACCTACTAGAGAGGAGTTATAAACCTTCTATATTATAACTATTTATAAAGTACTATTCTAATATTCCTAATCTATATTCCTAGGTATCTATATATAATCCTTCTATATAAAGTATTCTAATATATTAAGAATATATTCCACGATTTGAATTCTAACTCTAGTAGTAATAGAAAACATATAGTCTCTTCTAATTACAACCTAATAAACTTCTAAATACTATTTATCTTTAAATAAAATACTATTTTATAGTTTCTAGAAATCTATATTATTATGAAAAACTCATAATAATAAAATCTTAAACTTATTAAACTCCTATATTTATTATATAACTAGTATAAGAATTTAATATAACTACGCTAAATCTAAAATTAACTAAATTATTCTATCTTACTCTTTCTTATCCTCCTAGCTAGCTAAAATATCCTACTTATACCTTAATAATATATTTCATATAGTAGTTAAGCAGCCTAACTAGTACTCAATCTTAAACTAATAATAAGCTAACTATTCAACCTACTAACTCTAATATTTATTAAACTTCTACTTTTTTATAAAAGACCCAAAACCCTTATAATTTATTAGAACCTAGAACCTATTATAACTCTTTAGTTCTATATCTTAAATATTAAAGTAAGATATTACTATTAAAAGCTCCTTATTATAGACTAAATAGTTATACTATACTAGGGATAACTTCTACAAGTAAAAGGTAACTAGTTAGTAATACTTTTATATATCTTCTTATAAAAACATACTTCTAAATATAAACTTTAAATAATCTATTTTAATAATAATTACTAGGTTTAAATTAAAATATTAGAAGACTAAAGCCTTTATAATATAATTCTTTAAAATAGTAAAAGTATTCTTTTCTCTCTTCTCCTAATAGAATACTATATTTTTCTCTATTCAAATATTTAGAAGATTTATAAAAACTATTTAGTTATTGTGATAAAAAAATAATATAGTATGTAGTCTGAATATAGGTTGTTAAAAGGTATAGTCTATTCAAACTAGAATGAAGTACTTAAATGTGTAGAAATAGAGCGGGTAAGCTTCATATAATCCCTATATAACTACTTAGTAGACTTTATGCTATACTTATTCTTATATACCCCCCTAGTAGTAGAGTTAGTAGAGATAACTTTATAGTTTGTAAACTATTTTAAATAGTATATTATTATAAATGAAAACAGGTAAATATTTTTAAAATATATTTTAGAGTATTTAAATAAAAGAAACCTTTCGTTATAATAAATTTATTATGATTTATTATATATTTAACTATTTTTTATTTTAATTTTAGTAAGAATAACTAGTTAGCTTTTTCTAAAATTATTATTCATTTAACTTTTAAGTATTATAAATAACTGCTTTATTATTTTCTTACTTATTAATTTCTTTTTTTTTCTTATCTATTAATATTTTTAATAGTTATTTTTTTATATTTATTCGTAGTATGTATTAATAAAATAGCTTCTATATATTAACTTTTAATATAATAATAATCTTTAGTTATTATTAATATTCTAATTATATGTTAGACCTCTTGAAGTTGAAGTAGTAAATAATAATTTATTTAATATTACTATTAATTTTTTAATATAGTTTAATTTAAATATATCGTTAAGTGATTCTATACTAGCATTTACTTTATTTATCTCTAAGTTTAAAGGGATACTTACTGACTTTAATTTAAAAAATACTTAGAAATTATAATTTGAGGTTATAATTAGTGTTTTTATCCTTATTTTATTATTAATAATATTGTTCCTATTTGAAATATTTTTCTTTATTCTGTTTAAGAGGTTTGTTTTATCTGGTAACTCTTTTTAGATTATATATTATTTGATTAAATTTGAAATTGTTTCTTTTTTTATATTCTTTAGTATTAATATTTTTATTAACCTTATTAATTTTATTTGTAATTATTTAAACTTTAAGATTTAAAGTTAGATTATTAATACTATAAGTGTTTATCTAATTGAGGTAGATTTAATATTTGAATCATAATATAAAATTAAGGTATATTAACTTAAATTATTTATTTAGTTATATTTTACTAAGTTTCTTAAGTTATTAAAGTATCTAATTTTCTTATTTCTATTTTAAGTTTCTAAAATACTTAAGATAAATAATATTAAGGTTAGTATTTTAAAAAGGATTACTATCATAATATATAAGTTAGTTAGAATTAAATATTCTTAAGGATATCTTAAAAAAGAAATTATTTTATTTCTACTTTCTAAAAATAAAGAAGATAATCTAATTAGTAATCTTTTAGTTACTAAGTAAAAGTAAGAAGAAATTGGATTTATTATTAGTAATATTAAGAATAAAAAGGATAATATTAATAATGCTATTAAATATCTAAAGAAATATATTAAACCTATATCTAAGTCTATAAAGAAGTCTATTTAAATTAGAGATTAAGAAGTTTCTTCTGAGATAAATAATCTTAAGTACTAATTAGAGAATATTAAGTATTAATTAACTAATTTAAATAAGAAGTCTACTATTACTAAATATATTCTAATAAAATCTACTCTTTCTAAAAAAGTAATTTAGATAAAGCTATAGAGGAATATAATACTTAACTTTTTAATATAAAGATTATTAGTAATATTTAGCTTATTTAAATTATTCCTTATACTATTTATTATTTAAGTTCTATATTTTCTTATAGAAATTGTTTTTATACTATTAGAATTAGTAGCTAAAATTCACCTTCTAATTATTATTATTAGTATAAGATTAATTCGAGGGGTTTTTATATTCTTATTTCTAATAGAACTTATAAAGATTTTAGGAAATTTCTTATTACTATTTGGATTTCTAATAATAATAAAATATATAATTTAATTTATATTTTAGTTTTAAATTTAATTTTTTATAGTTAAAAAGTAAGAAGGTTAGTAAGATAAAAGAATTATTTTAATTCACACTTTAATCTAATTAGTAGAAAGATTTTAAATTAATTTGTTTTAAAAATAGAGAAATCTCTAAATTTATTTTTAGAACTCTAATTATTATATAATTTATTATTATTTAGCTGTTTTAAATATTACTATTTCTTTAACTTTCTACTATTAATTTTATCTCTAGTATTTTCATTATTTTAATTAGATTTCTTATTAATTAAAAATTTATATTTTAACTAGTTATTAGAAAATTTAAAAATTAGAATCTTAGATTTTAAGTAGTTTTTAGTAGCTTTGGAAACTAGAGTTTTAGTTTTAGTATTTTAGTAACTAGTTTTAGTAAGTTTCCCCTATTTTTTAAATAGGTATTTATATTAGCTCCTTTTTCTAAAAAATATAATTAATCTTTTATATTTATTTAAGTTAATTTTTATATACTAATTATTATATCTTACTTATTTATTTAAAATTCTAAGTTTAAATAGTCTATTTTTAATTAGATATAAACTTAAATAGAAAACTTCGTTTTTTATAAATAGCTTGAGGAATTCTACTATTTTCTAATTTTCTATATAAATACTACTAAGTCGTTTTATTAAATAGTTAGACTTTAGGAATCTAGATTACTTATATATATTATCTAAATAGTTAGGAATAATTCTAAGAAGTTTATTTTTCTATTTTAAATAGTCTTAAGAATATTACTTATAGATCTATAAAGTTAAGAAGTATTCTAAATTATTTAAATTTTACTTAAATTAAGCTTTTTATAAATCTATTTATTAGTATTATAACTATAGGTATATAAACTATTTTGAAATTCTTTTTTAAATATTTTTAATATAATTATATTTATTAAATATCTATATATTAAAACTTAGTAAATAGATACTTACTATTTAAAATAACTAACCTAATCATTTAGTAGTTATTATAATAGATTTTCTAAATATTTCTAAGGTTAAGCTTAATATCTTAAAATAGTTTCTTTAATATTATAACTTCTTTTAAAGTATATTTAAAGCTAAGAAGTTCTATTTTAATTATTAATATTATAAT
The DNA here is from genome assembly GCA_000350065.2 of Colletotrichum orbiculare MAFF 240422. Lineage (NCBI taxonomy): Eukaryota > Fungi > Ascomycota > Sordariomycetes > Glomerellales > Glomerellaceae > Colletotrichum > Colletotrichum orbiculare. The sequence goes on along the minus strand of AMCV02000016.1, from coordinate 1,001,530 downwards.
AGTAGTTTGTTAAATAACCTTCTATTAGATTAATCTTCTAAATAAAAAGATAATATGATTATAATTTAGTTTTTAAGTTTTTTTTATAATTTGTAAAAGAAGTATTTCTAGTAATTAGGAATAGCTAAAGTATTTTGTTAATACTTCTTAAGTTTCTAAATTATAATGTTAGGAATTTCGTCTTATATAAGTATTAAATTATATAGTTAATAATATTTCAATATATTTAAAAAAGATTTATAAAGTATTTTAAAAATAGAAAATATATAAATAAGATATCTAATTATATGATAATTGATGTATAAAGAATTAAACTTATTTTTATCTAATATATATAAATTTCTTAAGGTATAGTTTAATTACTATTCATAATAAATAATACTACTAGAAGTAGTATTATAGGTATTAATCTATATTTAAGATTAAAGTATTTTATAATTTTAGTGATATATATATTATAAACTAAATAAATCTTTTAATATTATTAATTTCTTACTATTTAAATTCTTAAGAAGTACTAAATAAGCTTTTATTTTTTAAGTTTATAAGTATGTTTTATATTTATAATAAGTTTAAAAGTATTTCTTTTAGTTATTTTGTAGTATAAGAATAAAATATTATTTATATAAAAGAGGATATAGACATTTAAATTCTTATTTTTAAATAGATAAGGCTTTTCTAGATATACTACGAGGCATAATAACTTAAGAATAATATAAAAGGCTTTATATTAAAGAAGGGGTGTGTTTTAAAGTTTATAAAAAGTTTATTTAAATTCTATATATTTCCTTATAACTTTAAATCTATCTAGTAGTTTAACTATTATTAGAAATCTATTAGGGTCTCTTATAATATTTAGAAATATATTAATAATATCAAATTATAAGATTTTAAAATTAAATTGTATTATAATTACTATAGTTATTAAAAATATTTAAGTAGCTAGTATTACTATATATATAGTTTATAATAAATCGACTAGTTATATATTTCTATATATATAAATTCTTATTTTATATTGTTTAAATAATTATTTATATCTATTTTATAAGTGAAAACCTATTTAAGAAGAAGGGGTTTAGTTTTAATATCTTAATAATCTATTTCTTATTAGGTATTTTGTTCTTTTAGTTTTATAATTTTAGTTTTTACTATTTTAATGAAAGATGTTTATAGTAGTTTTAATAAGTTAGTAATATGTTTCTAAGTTTTTAGTAGTATAATTAGTTAATTAATATATATTTGAATTTTAGTAGAAAGACCTTCTTTTTAATATTATATTTTAAATAATAAGGAATACTATTAAAAGGTTAAGACTATGTTTATTAAATTCCTCTAACTGATTAGGTAAATAAGTATTAGTAAGATTATTTTATTCATATTCTATTAAATATAAGATATTATTATTATATTCTTTTAAAAACATTATATAGTTATTAATATTAGTTTCTAGTTAAAGTTATTATTATTATCTACTCCTATATTATTAATCTATTTCCTAAGTAGTTAAACTTACTATCTTAATTAGTTAAAGTTTAGAACTACGTTTTAATTTTTCTTAAGTTAGCTAAATAGGGGTTTTAAAATATTTATTTTTATATTTATTTGAAGTAGGTATCCCTTTTTAATTAGCTAGATTTCTTATTTTAAATATACTATCTAGTTTTCTAGTTATTAGTATATTTCCTAAATTCTAATTACTACTAGGAATTATTTTTTCTAATTAAAGTTAATTAGAATTTTAAACTTATCTTAATAGTTTACATATTAGTTTAGATATAATTAAATTCTTTTTAACAATTTTTAAGATTAATTCTAAGTTTAATTTAATGTCTTAAGTTACTTCTTATACTAATAGGATAGCTAGTAGAAGAAAGGCTTTTTTATTAGGTATTCTTACTACTTTAAAATCTCTAAATATTTTAAAAATAGGGTTTTTATATTCTTTAGTAATTAACTTAACTAGTAATTTTATAATTTCTTTTATAAATACTTTATATGAATTTTATGTTAAATAAAATCTTATCTTATTAAATTTGATATTTCAGGTAATAATAACTTTCTAGAAGGTAGGGATCTAGATTTTATAGAGATTATAAGTATTTAGAATATAACTTATTAAATATCTAATATATCTCCTAAATTCAACTTTAAATAACCTTTTTTTATATTTTATTTATAGTATTTCTTAAATAGATATATTTAATATCTATAGGTATAAATCTATCTTTAGTAAAACTAGAAGTCTTAATAAGAGCTTAGAGTATATTCTAGTATTTATTATTAGAAATACTATTCAAACTAGGTTTTCTTTAATTTTGTATAGTAATCTCTAGTTATTTTAAATATTTAGAGATATATTATATAATATAACTACTATTTAAATTAATTCTACTTAGAGTTTAAATAGTAGTCTTGTAGTTTTTTATATTTTTATTATTTAGATAATTAGTTTTATTTTACTATGTTCATTTATTCTAATTAGTCTTCTAATATAAGAGGGAGATAGTTTGAAATTAATTTCTTATTCTATTACTTATATTTAATAACTAGTTTTTCTATTAACTATTATTATAGCTTTTTTAATATCTTATTAAATCTTATATATTAAAAGATCTTTTTATTGTTTTATCTAATTTTCAAATATTTTTAGTATTTGAAAGACTAAATTATAGGTTTTATTAAGTAATAAAAATATAAAGAGAAAGCTTGAAAATTCATCTTTAATAATAAGTATTTAGGAATTACTTATAAAAGTTTTAAGAAAGTTGAATAGATTTTAAATAATATAGTAAAATAGGCGAACTAAGTATAACTTTAAAGTTTATCTAAAAATAACTTATTAAGAGTAAACTTTTATATAATAAGAATAATCTAATGATTTTAGTTTTATACCTTTTACCCTTTAAGTATTAAAAACTAAATACGTAAGAGTATTCTATCTAAAATATCTTATTTAAAAATACTATATATAAGTATTATCTAACTATATGTTTAGGAGAGCTATCTTTAGGTAACGTTAAGAGAATAATATATTTAGAAATTCTATAATAATATTTAAATTATTTAAATAGACTATAAGATAGTTTAAAACTAGTTTATATTTAAGGAATATGAAGTAATATTTTTAAATAATTATTTTATAATAATAAATTAGTTAATTAAGTTGAATTTAAAAATATAATTAAGGTTTATATATTAGATTTTAATCTTATTAAGAAATAGAGTTTTAAAAATAATATTAATATAGAAGTTTTTAATATAAGCTATATTATCCAATGTTAAGTCTAGTATATTCTTCTTATTTAGATTATTAAAAATATTCTTAATTACTTATTTATTCTATCTAATTATCGGGAAGTTAGTTAAATTATATTAAATTATATCTATCTTATTACTTAATTTAAAACATCCTTTTTTAAAAAAATCTATTAAGTTTATAATATAGATTACTTTATAGTTATTAAATACTATATTTATTAAAAATAAGTAAAAGTTTTAAATAGTTAAGAAGATTTTAGGGGTAATTTTAGTTAACTTCTTAAGAAAAGAAGGGTTAATATTAATATATATTAAGTTAGAAGGGTAATAGTTATTACTACTTAATTTATTACTTAAAAGAGTTATTTTAGCTTTTAGGGTGTCTAAAGGTACCTTTTTAGCTTTATTAGTATATTTTTTAGAATTTAATTATCTTTTTATTATTAGTTTCTAGTGGAAAATATGGAGTTCTAAGTTGTTTATTCTATTTATAATACTGTTTTAAGTAGTAATTACTATCTAAATATATAGGAATTTAATATATAAGTCTATAATAATATACTTAATATACTTATAGTTTTCTCAAAAGTATAGGTAGTTCCTGAAATTATATAGGTATTTTGGTTTTAGCTAAGATATTTTGTCCGATTTTCCTATAAGAGTAGTTAATATAGATAGTATTTTACTATAGTCTTTTATTAAGATTTTATTAGTATGAGATAAAGTAGAAAAGATTTCTTTATATTTAACTAGATTATTAATTCTTAAATCTAGAGTTTCTCTTTTAATAATACTTTAATATTAAATTGTAGTTTAATTAGGCGAAATATATTAACTAAGTATTTAAAGTTATTTTTTAATAGTAAGGGCTTTCTAGATTTTAGGAATCTTATATATAACTACTTAAAAGTAGATAGCATACTACTTATTATACTATACTAGACTTAAGATATTTGAATTAGTCTTTTTAAGGATTTTCTTATATTCTACTCTAATTTATTATTATATAATTAAATTGTTCTAAATATATTATTATTTTAGAACTCTTAGGAGAATTCAAAAGGAGATATTATTATTATTAAATAGTTCTATTTGAGTAGGTATTAGAAGGTTATTATTAACTATAATATTAACTTATATCTGAATTATATTATAGTATTTCTTTATTTCTTTATAGTTAGATTTTTAAATTATTTAAAGCTTAAGATTTACTATATAGTAGTTAAAAATACCTTTAGTTAAAAGAGTGAAAAGTTTAATATCTTTAAGTATCTATTAAATAGTATTTTCTCAGACGAGCTATTTATTAAAATTAAATAGGTTAATCAGTTTTAATATATTAAGAATTAGTTTAATATCTAGATTAATATATTTCTAAATATCTCAACTAGTTATATAGAATTATAATATAATATACTAATAGTTAAAGTTAGAATTATTAGATAGTTTTATCATTATATTAAGATTACTAGTAGTTAAATATATTATTTTTAAGTAGTTTATTAAAGAACTAATATAATAGATTAAAAAGGATTTCTTTTATATTTATTATTTAAGAGTAGTTTAAAAGGTGATTAAATATTTTTAGGCTTATAATTGTGATAAATAAATAATATAATATATAGTCTAAATATAGGTTATTAAAAAGTATAGTCTATTTAAACTAGAATAAAGTATTTAAATGTGTATAAATAGAGCGGTTAGGCTTTATATAATCCCTATATAACCGCCTAGCAGACTCTATACTATACTTATTCTTATAGTTATCTATAAATATATAGTAATAATTAGTAAGCCTTAGGAAATTCTTGATAACTTTTACTATTATTAAAATAAACTACTTATTTATTATTCTTATTCTTTCAAAATTATAAATAATCCCTTTTTTAGCTTTAAATATAAACCTAATATACTTTACTATTTTTATAGAGAATTTATACTTAACTAAGTTAAAATTCAGCCTAATTATAAATACAGCCTATAAAACCCCCTTAACTTTTTCTTTATAATCTTTCTAAAACCCTATTATATAAATAGAGATATTATCTAAGTATACTATAGTAAAACTATTAAGAAATTTATAAAGTATATTATTAATATAGTATTAAAACATCACTAGGGCTTTTATAAGTTCAAATAGATATATAAGCTACTTAAAAAAGTTATATTATATATAAAAAACAGTTTTCTCCTAATATCCCTCTATAATTCTAATCTTATAGAATATAATAATAACATCTAGTTTTATATATTATATAACTAAAGCTACATATTAAAGAAACTCTAATATAAGTAGTAAGAAGTAATAATCCTTCTTTATAATAATATTAAACACTCTAGAGTTATAATAGAAATATAACTTACTTTTAAGTTTCTTAATAAATAAGATTAAAATACTTATAAATAACTTATTTATCTATATCAACCCTTTATTAAGGAGATCTTAGAATATCTTCTATAGAACTAATAATTCCTCTTAAAATATATAATAAAATAATCTCTAAAATAGAAGTTATTCCTAATTATTATTTCCCCTTTCTAAAAAGATTTTGTAATTTATATCTAAATAAATAAGTCTTTAACTTCATATAGAGAACATTTAGCTCCTGGCTAGGACCTATACCCCAACCTACCCTATACTAACGGCTATAGCTACAGTTACTTCAGGTTTTTAAATCGTAATAAGGTTGTGCTGATAGTATATGATAGCGCGATATATTTAACCTTAGGTTATACTTTTCCTACTATTAGCTGATGACGACTTTTATAAGTTATAAGTAGACTTCAATATATATACCTTTTCAGATAGTACTTAACAGGCTACTTCTAAAATATATTTAAAGTATTTAGGATTATCTTTAAATACCCTATTTTTAGGTGTCAGATTTTTCTTTATTATTTTAATTTTATTTTTTTTAATTCTACTGATAGCTTCATCTTCTAATAATATATTAAAGCTAAATATAATTATAGTTCCCTTAAAGAGGCTGGGGAAAGTAGTAAAGTCGCTTTTGTGTAAAACTAGCCCTTTTAGACTTTTATAAAAATAGTTATAGTTCTTATAGTTATTAACAACTTTTATAAGGTTGATATTTATATTAAGGTTATAGGGGTTAAGTATAGTGACAGTTCTTATTGTTATTATTATTAGTAGTATTGTTATAAGTAAGGATGCTATTATAAAACAATCAGCTAGTCTATAGTCTATCGCTCTCTTTTATATCTATAACTAATATTATCAAGGTATACTAATAGTATTATTAGTACCTAGTTAGTATAAATTAATATTATGAGTACTACTATAGTAAGTTTAATACTTCGAAGCTACTACTAATATATTCAGCTATAACCTTCTAACTATTACGGAGCCTATACTAGTAAGTCTATATACCTAGTTATTATTCTTTTACTTATTAGCCTTTATATATATACTTCTAGATTAGAGCTAGGTCTGAACTAGTAGTTATACTACTAGGTCTTTTTAATTATATTTACCTATAGAGATATATATAGGCTATAGTATATAACTAGGTATTTTCCTATTATAGAGATTATTTACTAGGTGTTATATAAGGCTACCTATTAAGTAGGGGGGCTGAATACGTAAAACTCTATATCTAAATAAATAAGTAGTATAAAATATATTTTACTTTTTTAAAAGAAATCCTTCAATCCCTTATATATCTAGTATAGTAATATTATTAAATTATCTTTTTTATCTTTTATTTAAAACGCCTTCTCTATATCTATTAAACTAATAACTCATATAATCTCCCCTATGATAAAATATCTATAATATATATATATATATATATTTTAAAAGCCCCTTAGCAGATTATAGTAAAAGAAATAGCTATTAATACCTTTATTACCTAAATCTCCCAAATTAGAAAACTTTCCTCCTATCTTACTAGAAAAACATATACTTATCCTTTACTATAATAGATATAATATTTCTAAGTATTATAAATAATAATATTACACTCTATTTACAACTTATTTAAAAACATATTAACATCTAAGCTATTAATAATATAGGTATAGACTTTCTAGATATAACTACTAAGTTTAATATTAAATATTATAATACTTTTTATTAATAGATATATTACTTTATTTATAAAACCTCTAAGCTTCCTTAGTATTCTATCTATATATAGTAAACAGAATTAGTAAACTAAATAATAATTAACTATAGTATAAATATTATAACTACTATCTAAAAATACTTAAGTAATATATCTTTTATTAATCCAAGTTTTTAATAGTATAAAATATCTACTTATTTTATCTTCTACTCTAAAATACTTCTAATTAGTCTTTTCTTCTTTAATAAACTTTAAAACCTAATTTCATATTAGAATTATTCTTTTCCCAAATTATTATTAGAATCTAAACCTTTAACTTTATTATTAGAATAAACATACTCTAAGGCTATTTTAGTAGTATAGAGAATATATTTCTCTAGATAATTCCTAGTTATATATCTCTAGATTTAATAATTAAAATACTTCTATATATCTTATTATTATAAAATACTCTATAGTAAAACCTCTATAACTTTTATAACTTAAATAATACCTATTATTACTATATTACTATTACTATCCACCCTTAGGTTATACTACTAGTCTATTCTAGCAATTTATTAATTAAATATAAAATACAACATCTTATAACCTTCTAACTATTCTACTGCATATTACATACTATTAATATACTCCTTAAAACTACTAATACTAATATTTATACTAATTAGATAATAATATAACTTTAGAAATAAAGCAGCTTACAAATAACTAATTTATATAATATATAATTACAAAATACTACTTATTATAATAAGGAGCTTCTTGAAATAAGGAAGGAAGCTAGTAAAATATTTATAGTCCTTTATATACTTATTTAAGAAATATATTAAAACACAATCTACTATATTTAGATCCTTATATATCTAATCTAAATATATAAAGAAGTTATTCAAATTATATATACTCTAGAAGCTACTATTTTTATAGAACTCTATTATAATTAACTAAACCTTCATATTTAAATATAGATTAATAGAATACTAAACCTCCTAGTTATTCATAATAAATATATAATTAATAAAAAGCTTATTATAAATCTATTATACCTAAACTAAGTATTTACTATAACTCCCTAAAAGCTTCTTAAAGTTAAATATAAATTATTATTATATAAATATAACTAAACTAGTATTTAAAACTAACTTAGGAATAATCCTAACACCTATTATAAATATACTTAATAATATAGAGTCTAGGCAAACCTATAATTAAACAGTTATATTAATTAGTATAACAAATTATTAATTCTACTATACTATAATACTAATAAAAACCCCTATAAAGTCTATAACTAAACTATTCTTGTTATATACCTCTATTATATAATATAATTAGTAATAAGATATATAAATAATATTAAGCTTAGATATATAAAAGGCATAGCCTATATAATTAAATATAGAGATACCTTAATGAAAGGAATCTAAGCTAAAGAAGAAGAATTTTCAGAAAGGCTACAGAACGCATATAAAACAAATCTATTACAATCTATAGTAGTAGAACGAGATCTACTAGCTATAGCCAGTTCCAGTAGGGCTTAGCCCGTAACAACTATATAATATTAACATAATTTAGAATTAAAATAATTAGTAATTACTATAAAAACTTAAAATAATATACCTACTAGAATAACTATATAAATTCTATAGTTATCCTATAACTATTAATCTTTATAAATAATTAGCTAAGTTTTAATTTTTAAGAAGCACCTATACTTATTAAACTAATAAATATAAACCTAATAATATTTTAAAACTTTCAAACTTCTTATAAAAGTCCTACTAATCTTATTCTAAAAATACAATTTAATATAACTCTTAAGATAAACCTATTTAATTACTATTATAACTTTAATATATAAATAAATAAGTACTACTAAGTAAGATATAAATAATAATAATAGCTTTTATTATAAAACTCTTAAAATAGGAATTTCTATTCTTCTATATTCTAAGTATTCTCCAATATCTAATTTACCTTATAGTTAAAATTTATTATTAGAAGTTATAATATTTATATTTTAAATTTTTAAATAAAGTTAAACTTCTAAGATTCCCTCTAGTTAACTACTTATACTACTTTATAACTATAAATAGAAGTATTTTAAAATACTTTAAAATAACTAAAAAATACTAGTTAAAAATAGCTTTAAATAAAAGTCTCTTAGTAATTCTAATATAATACCTTATTTATTCCTTATATTTAACTCTTTCTAAAAATACCTAAACTCCTTACCCCTTTATAATTCTATCTATATAAATAAGATCATAAAAAAATATAATACATAACGCTAGAAGGATTATTAATATAAACTTCATAATTTTAAATAGTACTTTATAAAACTCTAAAATAACTACTATATAAATATAAACCCTCAAATTACTATAGTTACTTCTTATTTTAGTATAAATTATCTTATTAGACTTCTTACTAAAATTTATATAAGTAGTTAAACTAACTTTAAGTAGTTCTACTATAATTATTTACTCTTACAATTAGTAAGAAACTTTATTATAATTAAAGTATTTAAAATTATCTTATAGAAAAACTAAATCTCTATTAAAAAGGGGTTTTTTAAAAGAAATATTATAAGTTATTATACCCTTATTTCAAATTAAGTTCTATATTTAATATTAATTAGTTAAAATATAATTCATTAAACAACTAATAAAAATATATCTCTTGAAGTGTTCTAAATAGTTATATTTAAGTTTTATATCTCTAGTAAGAATAAAGTATTTATAAGTATAAGTATAGAAATAGGCTAAGTCTAATCTTATAATATTATTCCTTTCAATAGTTTTATAAAGCTTCTAATATAGTATTTATTAATATAAAAGATATATTAGTATTTAGTTATAAAGAAATACTATTATTTATAAAGTTCTAAATTAGAATTTATAGAATAGTTTACTTTTATAATTTATACTTCTTATATATATCTTAATAATTACTCTAATATACTTAATACTTCTATTTTAACCCTAGGTATATAGAATATATAACTTAAGATATATACTTTAAGAAGTTAGATTATATTTAAAGCTCTTATA